>VXBO01009499.1:105838-201823 GCA_013400135.1 Rhinoptilus africanus
TACCTGCGGACAGGCGGCCGGTGGAAAGTACCTTTTTCTCGTGAACGGTTCTAGCTCCTCGCCCTGGGCTCTCGCCATGGACACGCTGAAAACCACCTATATCGTGCTGGAACTGATCATCGCTGTGCTGTCTATCGCCGGCAACGTCCTGGTCTGCTGGGCCGTGGCCATCAACAGTACCTTGAAGAACGCAACCAACTATTTCCTGGTGTCCCTGGCAGTGGCTGATATCGCGGTGGGTTTGCTAGCCATCCCTTTCGCCATCACCATCAGCATCGGATTCCAGGTGGATTTTCACAGCTGCCTCTTCTTCGCCTGCTTCGTGCTGGTGCTGACCCAAAGCTCCATCTTCAGCCTCCTGGCGGTGGCCATCGACAGGTACCTGGCTATTAAGATCCCACTGAGGTAAGAGACTGGAGTGCAGGCAAGTAGCCACATTCCGTGGTAGCCCAGACTGTGACCTCCTTTGCCTTAGAGTACAGAACTTCTAGTCTCTAGTGTCACCGTAAGGGGTGTGCTGCTCACAGGTGGTGATGAAAATAATAGAGATTTTGCGCTCATTTGCTGCAGGAGCGGGATCAGGTTTTCAGTATCCTGCCTCTTACTTCGGAATGTACCTGGGAGCTCTGTTTCTTGAACATGTTTGTCTTGGGAGGGTCAGTGGCTTATGGGGGTGCTGTGCAGTGATGTAGTAGTGTGCTTGTGCTTGGGACAGCTGTAGCAAATCTATGTGGGTATTTATACAGCTCCCATCGTTGTGGTGTCTGGGCATCTTCCCAGGTAATTAAATATAGGAGCAACCACTCTTTCAGCTACTTCCCAGCCTATAAGTGAAGCAGGTTTGTAGGCTGTTCTGTAAGAGCTCTAGTCTCTTCCTGAGGAGCTCAGGTCACAATACTTTCAGAAAGGCTGAAAGTCATCTCAAACAGATCTTAATACAACAGTGTACATACTTCACGTTTGCAGCTAGGACTAGAGTCTAACCAGGCTGTCTTCCAGTTTTCAGAGGGCTATAATGAATGAACTGAAAGCGCATCTCCAAATGCTGAAACTGCACTTCAGCACTTGCATACATACCTTTTCCTTCTGCGTGCTTACGGTAAGAGAGTGTATAAATGAGTAAATGTCAGAAGGCGTCAGCTCTGTGCATACACTGTGAAAGGAGAGGAAGGAAGGAGAAAGGATTCATACGTCAGATGTCAGAATTTCACAGTTTAAACTTTCATCCAAGCGCAGTACGAAGGACATAAATTGCTTCCCTTCTAATTCATGGGGCAAAAATGTATTGTGTTTTACAGGTGCTTCACCAGTGAGTTGGTGCAGCAGCTTCCGTAAGCTTAAGTGCAGCAACCCCCCAGCTTTGCATTAGGAGTGACCTGATCCCTTAGTCCCAGTCTCCTTCATGTCTCTTTTGTCCCTCCCCGAGAAAAAGGCTCGGATGGAGCCCTGCTGGAGGATCCAGGACCACTCAGGGGGCTGTCAGAAGCAGAGGCTGTGGGGAAACAGGACAGATTTGGAGTAGGGACCTCAGATGAACAGTGTAAGCTGCAGCTTTCCCAGGTTCTGCTTGTCTCCAGTATCTCCCTCACACGAGCAAAGCATTCACCTTAAAATGACTTAAAAAACCCTCTTCACCCTGGTCTGGCACCTTGTATCAGAGAACGCCCATACATTGGGCAAATATTAATTAGTTATCAGTCAGATGATAAAAACTGGTGGTGGAAATGTGTGTTTGCTGAGTGGCTGCGTGTGCCATCGGAGCTGGGAGCGTGGAAATTCCACGGGATAGCACGTAAGCGAGAGCTGAGCTGTGGCACTGCTCTGTACGGGAGGGACCGGGCACAGAGCAGCCCCAGTTGCTGCCAGCATCTCTGAAACCGGCTCCTTTTCTTCCCAGCCACCTGGGCTAGCTCCGGATAGTGCTTTGGTGCCTCTTCCATTCGTTCCCTTGGGGCTTTCTCAGGGTGGGGGCTAGTGGCACAGCAGCAGCTATAAAAGCAGGTCAAATTTTTGAAGTTTCCGTTTAATCGCAGCACCCGCCACAAGCAGGCTGTTTGAGCACGGGCTGTTGATTGTAACTCTTTTCCTTTGGACCACAAGTGATTTTTGCAGCACTTGGCTGAGGAAGTTGAGTCGTGCGAGCTCGCTCTCTACACTGCTGGAATGCGAGGCGAGAGTGGCAGATCAGCAGTGCGCTGAGGGGACCGTTTACTTGTTTGCAGAAGGGAAGTGGTTTTGTGAACTGACAAAATAGCAACTGTTTCCTCCGCTCTCTTTTTTTTTTTTTTTTCCACAGCCCTGGTTTCTAGCAGGTTTGCTCAACTCTCCCTGAGGTCAGCTCACACACCTGTGTGGGATGAAATCCCAGGGCAGTTTTGCCTTGCTTTCGGGATCCTTTCACAACATTGCTTTTTCACCCCATCTTAGGCCAAATCTTCTATTCCGTTTGCACAAGCGTTTTTATTCCTATGAGCACTTCCTAGGAGGATGCATACAGCCCCTTCAGCTGTAAGCAGAGATCTGGGAGTCCTATTCTGGTCTGGTCTGAAGTGTGAAGTTGGATTAAACTTGGTCTTGGTATCATGGCCCATTTCCTTGCTCTCAGAGGTAACCAGCGAGTAAAACCCCTTTAAAAGGAGGAGGCAGTTTCTCACCGCTGGGACTGCCAGGCAATGGATGGGTCATTGCTTCGGCAACAGGAGACGTAGGGACTGGTACTGAAAGGCTGGTTTTATTTGTACAGCCAAGATCACAAGAGGTTAGAGCAGTTATAAAACACCACTGGCAAAATGCTTCTCTGCTGCGGCAGGGTTTTCCATCCCAGGCTCAGTTAGAGCTGCCTCCTCAGCATCGTTATTCCCGGGATGCTCCACAGTGCTGCCGGTGGCAAGGGGGCAGGAGCTTGTCCTGCCACCCACTCTGGGGAGATGGACGCACTGATTCTGGGAGGAGGTTTGTGTGGTGGAAAAGGAAAGCTGGACATGGGTTTGCAGGAACGGCAACCTTAGGAAAAGTTTTTCTTACCTAAACTCTCATCTTGGAGACCAGTGCAGAGGCTGACAACAGCCCATGAAGTATTAGACGTTTAAGAAAATGATTTGTACCCAGCCCTATCTAGCAATTACAATAAACAATGCAGTTGTTGCAGAGCAGATGAGTGTCCCTGTCGCATCCAGTGTACCAGCTCCCTATAGAAACCTCTGCAGGGACACGGAGAACTGAGCATTTTTCACATTATTCAATGCTATTTTGGGGCTGTTTGAGCACACTGAGAGGCTGGGCAGGCCTGCGGGCTGGGGGTGTGCGGAGAAGTTTGCATTACCGCCAGGCTAATAATGGATTTTTCAGTTCTGTGGCTGAACCAAAAAATCCCATGGGGAATAGGAAAATTGTTTCAGTCAAACCGAAAGAGCGATGTTGGGAGGCTTCAGTGAAACAAAGTGATCCTGAGCAACCCTGGCAGATTTTGGTCGAGTTGCTTAACCCTTTTGATCTTGCTGTGCTGCTGTTTGAAAGGGGGCCACCCTCGCTGGAAAGGAACTAACAAGTTCTCATCTAGGCAATGGCAAAACAAAAATCTCACAAAATTTAAAAATGGGGTTTTAGAACCTTCCCTCTTTGGGTTAAAAGTATTTGCTGAATTTGACCTGAAGCCATGAATTCTTCCTGTCCCTTGAAACTCTTATTTTGTTTGTTTGTTTTTGTCAAATTTACTGTTTGTGGAGAAGCCCCCACCACGCTGCCTGGTTCGTGCAGCTGCGGCTCTGAGCCCATTCCCGGGTCCCTTCTCCCCTGGACGCGGCGTCTTGTCTTCAAACGCGCTCTGACCCTGCCTTGCTTCCCGCATCCCTCCTGGAGCCCAGTGCTCCCAGCCCAGTGATTCCTGCTGGGCAGCGTCACTGCCGTCCCAGTGCCCGTGCCCATGCCCATCCCTGTGCCACCCCAGGTACGCGGCATCATCCCCACTCTCATCTGCCAACCCCCCCCCACCTCCACCACCAAAATCTCGCTCCTCCGCAGCGCTTCCTCCAGGCAGAGTATCAAAGCCAGGCAATTGAGCATCTTTCAGCAGCAGTAAATCCGTCCTGCGGAGTGTTTGGCATGCGAGCGGTGCTAAGGCATTCGCTCTCCAGCTTTCTCCAGAGCTGGATTTCGCCCCACGGTCCCATAGCTGCGAGCCAAGGAAGATTTGTAGGTGGAATAAAATCTTTCCCTTTTATTTGCATTAACCAAAATCCTTTGGCGTGGCTAATGATTGTAGGTACGCATAGAAGCCTGGAACAAACGTGTCAGGATTTAGGGAGGGAGAAGAATATCTGTATTTAGAGAGCAAAAGGAGAATGAAACGCTGTACTACATCACACTATGTGTATGCTTTTCCGGCTGGTAATCTCCTGCAGGACAGTGGAAGTTGTCCCGCTGCTGCCTCCCTGGCAAAGACCCCAGCTGGGACACACGGAGGGAGAATTAGCCCCAACCCCTTGCAGTTTGAATGGGTTTGATGCTTGTTCTTCCTCCCTGGATTTAGTTCTCTCCCATATTCCCTAGCAGAACTGCAGGACTGATGTTCCCAGACAGCTCTGCCATGAACAGGGTGTCCATGCCCGTGCCCTCTCCTTTCCTGCACCCTCGCTTGGATCCGTGCTTGGATCACGGTCAGGCAACGCTGCTGCATTGCTCTGCTCCTGGTGCCGCCGGTCTCCCCACAGGAGCTGCTGCCCCTCTTGTCTTTGACATGATGAAGGCAACAGACCAGCTCCTTTCTGCTCTCCTCATGGGAACAAATTCCCTTTGGGCTGTTGTTGCTCTTATCTGATCCTTTGAGCTGTGCAGTGCCCTTTCGTGAGGGGGGGTGGCTGATGCTTTACCACTGCTTTCCCTCCCTTGTGCCCTGCTGCTGCAGAGGAGGGGGCTCCCTGCTCTCCAGTGAAGAACTGTTCCTCGAGTCCTCTCAACTCCCAGCTTGGTCCTCAGCAAAGCAAACCGGTGGGTATCTATGGCGGGAGGGCTGGAGCTGCTGGGGAGAGGAGGAAATCCTCTTCGGAGCCTTGGATTTCACCTGCCATTTTCTGTGTGCCATCAACGACACAGAATTGCAGCTGCTCTTCCTTCTTCTGCCCTTGCTTCATTTCCTTTCCGAAGGGAAATCCTTGCATTGCCCTTCATCTGAACTCCCGGGCAGGTTCTGCTCTTCATGTGTGGCTCACACGCGCGGCGGCCTGTCCTCAGACCGGGGCAGCACAGGCAGCATCGTTATTCCAGAGTGGTGGATGCTCTGCCTCCCAAGTCCGTCCCACGGCTGTGCCTGGCCAAGGTCACCACCAGCCGATAAACTTCATGTGCGACAAACCTGGCCCGAGCGCTGGGGGCAGGAACGCTGGCACGGTAGCTGGAGCAACAGCATTGTCACGTCTTTAGGGGTGTTGGTGACAGTCAGGCTCGGCTCAGGCAGAGCAGGGGGGGTTTGTGCTGTAGCCGGGGGCCGGTAGCCCCCATTTACCTGTCCCTGGGTCCCCCAGGTCTGCCACCCACTCCGGGCTTCAGATGCAGCCGACTCTGGATATAGAAGCACAATTAAAAAAAAATCAGGAATAATCACATGTGGCCTCACGGCCATAAACCGGAGCGGGGGAAAATCACAGCTATTTTTAGGTGTGAGCAGCCTGATTTCCTTAAAATGCCTGTCCCAAATTGTAATACTTTTTTCCCCCACCTCAGGGGTCATTTCCCTCCCAAAAAGCAAAATCCTGTCAGGAAGGGAGTTTGAGAGGTCTGCGAGGCCTCTGGCCCGACGTGGCTCCGTCGGAGGTGGGGGGCAGCAGGGATGGCGAGGAGCAGCAGCTGGAATTCCCATTTCCAGGCTGTCGGCTGAGGGCACCGATCCCTGGGCTGAGCCAGGACCCGGAGCTTTGGGGTTAGGAGCATTTTTTTCTGTTTTGGTCAGCTTGGTCTGTTAAAAATACAGGTTAATTTTTGGGAGGAAAAAAGGAGCTTTTGAAATCTAGCGGAACGTTTCTCCAGAAGTAATACCCCTTGACCTCTCTGCCAAGAAGATATTAAACCAAAATGTTGTGACAGGGAACAGTTTTATATTTAAAAGTTTTTGCTTTGTTTATTAATGGGCTTGTTCTTGGGGTTTTTATGAATCTGCTGTTTGTCATAGGAAGGAGCAGAGACCACAAAACTGCGTCTTTTAGGTGTGTTCTGCCCTGGCCCTGGCGGCGCGGGGGGTGTTGGGGCTGCTGTTCCCGTGCTATAGAGGGCTTTGGTCCGCAGGATGCCAGGAATCAGTGATGCCAGCTGTGCCTACAGATGTGTCGGTCCTCTCCGCTCCCCGTGGGCTCTGGTGGCTTTGCGAAGTCCGACGGCGGGCTGAGGGAATTTGTACGTACCAAAGAGCGGATTATCTCCTAATCCGACAGATGACATCAGGCTGGGCATGAGCCACAAATAACCTGCGCGTACATCAGTGGGTGTGTGTCCGTGCCCTTTCGCTCACCCTTCGGTGCCATGTGGGCCACCGGCGCGTCACTGAGCACCGTGACCAGGGCTGCTGGACCCGCCGGGGACAAGGGACAGAGCACAGTCCCTGCAGGAGCTGCTGGGCAGACGGACGGGTGACACCGTGGCTGGGGCTTTGCCTGCACCCCCATCATGGTGCATCAGCGCCCATCACCCCCCATCCCAGCATCCTGGATCCTACTCCTTCCCCAACCCCAGGGACTGCAGTGCTGCGGGGGGCGGCTGTTGGCCACATCCTCCCTCCCCCGTGCCCAGACCTGTCATTCTCCGAGACGTTTGCCCGCCATGCTGCAATGGCGCGGCTGGCACACGGGGGGTGGATGCGGTCTCGCTGGCTGGGCCGAGCCCAGCTGTGCCTGGGCAGGGAGGCGAGGACAGGACGCGGCACGCTGGGATGGGGCACGGGGCGGGTGACGGTGCTGGACTTGATGCTGACCATGTGAGATCCAGCAGCCCTTGGGGAGGTCACTCAGGGCTCTACGGGGAGGGCAACTTGCTGGGACTGGTGGATGGAGAGGTGGTTTGGGGCCTTTGGGAAGGGCTTCAGTGCCTGTTTTGTTGCTGAGTGAGTGATCTGGCAGAGATCTGCCATCTCCCCACCCCTCTCTGTGATCTGAGGGCACAGAGCAGCGGGGGCCTGGGAGGGGCCGCCATCCCACCAGGGCTCTACAGCCAGGACCGCACCAAAGAGCTCTCTGTGCATCATACCATACCGCACCTCCACCAGCCGCCTGTAACTCAGCCGCCCCAGTGCTGCATGTCTGAGGGCTGACCGCTCTGGGAGGTTTGGGAATGACAAAAATGCTCAGCCCCAGGCACCCTCAGGGATAACACGGGGCTGGAGGGCCCTGAAGGGAGGGTGGCACCGAGGAAGAGCTCGGAAGGGCCGTGGGCTTGTAGGACTCCCAGCCCTGCAGTCTTGGGTTGGGAGAACCAGGTTTTTGAGCTCCAGGACTCAGAAGCACCCCATGGGCATGGAGGGAGGGTGGGTGTCGTGCACCCCTGCCTGCACATGGGCGTTTTGAGGCGGCTGCCGATGTTTTGATGCCTCCGGTTGTTGGCGTGCGGAGCGCTCGGCTCATTTCCTTCCTGTGCCCCAGGGGCTCTGGCAGTTGCCCCTGGCATCAGGCGTGGACACGGCAGCCGGGGGTTGCCCAGTGCGGGCAGGGAGCCCACAGCTTGCCCTGCACCCACTTGTGCCCCGGGCGTCTCAGTTCAGTTTTCAGTCACCTTTTCTCACCCCGTCAGGGGCGAGAGCTGGCTGAGGCCGGCTTCTGCAGGCACAAACCAGGGTAGCGAAGGAAAATTTTTGCCTGGCTGCTTTGAAACGTGTGAGAAAAACGTTCACACATCACAGGTGTCGGTGTTCAACACGCGCACAGCTCTGCGGCCCCCTCCCACCGCTCCCCACCCCACAGCAGCCTGAGATGCCATTTCCCTTCTAATTCCCTTCTTGTTCCCCTGGATGACCCCAATGTGTGCCGTTCGCAGGGTGCCTTGAGCCAAAACCTGCACTCGCCTCCATTTCTCCCTCCCACACGCAAACCCGGCGCCCTTCCCCTGCCCTGGGCTGGCGCTGGCAGTGGCAGGGCCGAAGTGCCACCCACGGAAGGGTGTGTGGGGACAAACCGGGGTGAGATAGGAGCTGGGGGCTGCAGAGAAGAGCCTTTGCTTTCCCAGCTGCTCTGCCTCTGCCCCAGGGAAGGAGAAGTTCAGAGGAAGAATAAGCACATGGGTATGGCTATATTTAAACTGAAAGAGGGGAGGTTTAGATGAGAAATTAGGAAGAAATTCTTTGCTGTGAGGGCGGTGAGCCCCTGGCACAGGTTGCCCAGAGAAGCTGTGGCTGCCCCATCCCTGGAGGCATTGAAGGCCAGTTTGGACAGGGCTTGGAGCAACCTGGGATGGTGGGAGGTGTCCCTGCCCAGGGCAGGGGGTGGCACTGGGTGGGCTTTAAGGTCCCTTCCAACCCCAAACTTTCTATGATTCTATGATAGCCCAAGCTCACAGGCTGCAGGGCCTGGTGTGGTGTTCTCCTGCACGGGGTGGGCTGGGGCACACCAGCACAAGCAGGTACCCAGCGGTAGGAATGGTCCCCTCCGTATGCCCAGTTCATCCCAAGGAGGCATCACCATGGCTGAGTGTGAAACACAAGTGGGTTTTGTCCTGGGAAGAGTAATTTGGAGTCTTCATAACTGAGGAGTAATTAACCTGGGGCTGCAAACAGGTTTGCTTCTGAGTGGCAGCCATCCCCCCACCCCTGCCTTCCTCTGGAGTCAGCAGATGGCCACCATCCGCCCGAGGGCTCATCTTCAGCCAGAACCGCTTCACCCTAGGCCCTGTGCTGCTGGTCCTGCCTTTCTCTGCCTCACATCCCTCTGCTTCTCTGTGACTATGCTCCGAGGTGGAATTGCTTCCCAGAGAGCAAGCAGGCAGTAGGGCAGGGCTGGAGCAGCCCCAGCCCCTCACAGCCTCCCGTCACACACTAGGCTTGCTGGCTTCTCTTACTAGTTCAAAAGCATCTTTTATTTTAGCTTTTATTTCAGACTAAGGCTGAAAAATGCCGTATGACGTGAAAAAAGCAAGCCCTGGAGGACGTTAAAGCCTTCTAGTCTTTACCAGGGAGGTACCGTCTAGTCTGAACCAGAGAGGCTGTGGAGCCTCCTTCGCTGCAGGAGAAGGGTCTCCAGACCCACCTGGACACGTTCCTGTCCAGCCTGCTCTGGGTGACCCTGCTTTGGCAGAGGGGTTGGACTACCTGATCTCCCCAGGTCCCCTCCAACCCCTGCCATTCTGTGATTTAAATGCCTTTTAGCGAACCCCCAGATCTAAAAATGGAGCGTTGCAACCTGTGACCTTGCTGGTTCACTGCCTCCAGCGGGACTGGAAACCGCAGAGCCCCGGGAGGCGAGGCCTCTGTCCCATGGAGGGTGGGGGGCACAGAGGCCGAGCTGCCGCAGCTGCCCGCGTCTCCCATGAAGGCAGCGGGAACGATGCTCCTGGCAGCCGGGATCGGCGGGTGCCGAGCGATGCTTCCTGCCCCTCCAAGCAACGCCCGTGTGCCCACCCGTGCGGTGGGTGCCGGCGTGTCCGAGGTAACCCGTCCAGCTCGGCGTCCCCGGGGGTGGGAGCGGGGGACGCTGCTGCCGTCCCCCACGCACAATAGGGACAGATGCGGGAGGAAGCGATTTGTCTGCAGCTGGACACGGACAGACGCAGATGTCCCGCTTCCTCGGCTGATACCGTAACCGCTAATCAGATTTCTCACTCTCACCGCCAACTCCTTCCTGGCAAAAAAGCACAGCTTTTCCTTTTTTTTCTCCCTCTCCCCCTCTCCTCCCCAAGGTGCAACTTGTGATTAATTTAGAATGTCCTGCCAGGATATTTCAGCTGGTATGTGATCTCCATTCCATGGCTGTGCGTGGAGCAAGCAGAACGGCAGCAATGCTGCTTATTTCATGCTATTGAAAAAAAAAAAAACCAACCCCACAAGGCACAAAATGCAAAGTACAGCTGCGAGTAGCCGAGAAGGATACAATGCTTGGCAGCCAAACTGCTGTCTCCACTTGTGAATGGAGGTGTCTGTGTATTTTCCTTCATGCTTAAAATAGAAACGTATAAATTATCGCTGCCTGTTTGTATCGGAGCACCTGCGTGGTGCGAGTTCTGCAAACCCCCCATCCGCTCACCTCCCTGCGCCCGGCGTCCCAGGCACGGGGCACTGTCTCCAGCAGTGGCCCAGTAGCGAGGACGTAGGGATGGGCTTTGGGAAGAGGGCTGCCGTGGTGAACGGGTGTAAGAGGGTCGTGCCACCCTGCAGGTGACGGTCAAAGGGTCACCTCCTGCCTGCCTGCCCCTGGGCAGGGCAAGGGCTGCAGGGTCGAACGCTGCCCAGCACAGCGGAGCCTCCACCACAGAGCACGCGGTGGGAACGGCTGGTGCAGTTCCTCAGCCTGCAGATTGCCCTTTTCTTCAGCGACACGTCTCAAATGTTCGGCAAAACCAACTTTTTGCTATTGGTTCTGCTCTTTGTGAGCCTCGGGTTTATTTACCCAGTAACTCATCAGCCAGGGCCCAGGCCAGCATCATGGTCCACCAGCCTCCACCAGGCACCCAGAGAGCACCGGCACCACCGGGGGTTTGATCTGTTCATCTGGCCTCAGGTTGTGCCAGGGGAGATTTAGCTTAGATGTTAGGAAAAATGTTTACACCGAAAGGGTTACCAAGCGTTGGAACAGGCTGCCCAGGGAAGCGGTAGAATCGTCATCCCTGGAGGTATTTAAAAGACGGGTAAATGCAGTGCTCAGCGATGTGGTTTAGTGGTGGTTTTGTCAGGGTTGATGGTTGGACTCGATGATCTGAAAGATCTCTTCCAACCTGGGCAGTTCTGTGATTCTATGATCCTTCTGGGATAAGTGGGGGATTCTCAGTGTCCTTCTTGTAGTGGATTCCCCATCCCTGGAGGTGTTTAAGAAAAGGGTTGATGTGGTACTGAGGGACATGGTTTAGAAGTGGTTTTTGTCAGGGCAGGTTAATGGTTGGACTTGATGATCTTAAAGGTCACTTCCAACCTCAGCGATTCTATGATTCTCCCCAATTCCTGCTCTCTGAGGGTACATATGTGGGAACAATGGTCCCCTTCCAGACTGTTTCCTCCAGGCTGGTCCCTGCCCCAAGTCTAATCTCCCCCAACTGCTGAATTCCGCCTTGGCTGCTGCTGTAGGCTCCTCGTGAGACGGAAACTCAGGTGCCTGATGATGATTACACCAGTAAAGAGACTTTGCCTGGCGGTGTAAAAGGAACTAATGCATCGCCAGGTTATTTAATCTCAATAAATCATTTCAAAATATTCAGCTGTTATTTACATTAAAGCAACATTTGATGCCTGTGGGGAGAAACATAGAGGAGATCCAATATTTGTTATACATTAATTGAGCAGACTTAGGTGAGTAAATTTACTTTAATAGTTTTTTTTGTCTAATAATATTAAGCCTAAAAGAGAATGAAGGAGGGGTTTGCTGGAGCATTCAGAGCTGTGGAGATCTGTTGGTTCCTCGCTGTCTGGTCGTGTTTTATAGAGCTGAGGGAACGAGGTGGGTCTCCGCCGTCTCACAGCCCGGCCCTGCTGCTCTTGCCGGTGCGTTATGACGAGGTTGTGTGCAGTGGCTCGCTAACGAGGCTCTTGGTGCCTCGACCTGGTAATAGTCACCCACCTCTTTATTATTAAGGACGTGCTTAACTTCTGTTAACTTAAGGCAGTGTCCCACCAAATAAGGGTATTAAGGTAATAACAAGGTAATTAATGAGCAATTTTAGAGCATGAAACTGTCTCCAATTTCACCTTGGCCTCGTCTGGCCACTCAGCGACCAGCTGTGACCCTTCCCTGTAGTCCCAGCAGCGACCGCCGTTGTTACCTGGGATTGACCCACTGAATGGAGAGATGCTGGGAGGAACCGGCAGTGCATCCCTGCGAAAATGAGGAGCTGATCTAAGGAGCGCGTTGTTCCCTGTGAATAACCATCTCCGCTTTAACAGGCACCACCTCGTCCCTGCGGGACGGGCCTGCAGCCCACGCCATTGCTTAGCTCCGGCTCTCATGGACCCGGAGCGCAGCACGTTTTTCCATCTCCTCCTCCTCGCAGACGGGGCCCCGGCTTAAACATGCTGCTGGCTGCAGCTCTGCTGCGTGCGCCGGGGAAGAGCAACGCTAAAATAAACAGGCCACCATCACAGCCTCCGGAAAACAAAGTGACTTCTTAACTGGGCTTGTAAACCTTCAAGCCGAGCCGTAGCTTTGCAGAAGAGTTCAGGAGAGCAGCAGATGGAAGAAACCTTGTTTGGGGCCATGTGTTTTCAGCAAGAGGCAGCACCGAATGTCACCAGTGGGGGACACTGGGCTCAGCTGAGCCGCCATGGCTTTTCTTGGTGTTCCTGTGCACAGCCTGATTCAGATACGCAAAACTACTGACCCTCCAGTTTCTCTTTCTGACCAAGGGTCCCTTTTGCATTTTCCAGTCTTCCTACAACAGTTTTTGGGATGTGACATGACTGAGGCAGCAGAAGAGCAACTTAAGCGGCCAACAAAGAGTGAATAGCACAAGCCAAGGAGCCGCGTTTTCCTCTTCCCATGTGCAGAGCTGTAGGGCAGCAGCAGCTCCCGGGGCTCCTACAGCTCCTACCGACTGAGCTTGGCCAACAAGGTAGCTGGAGACAGACTTTGCCAAGAGACTGGATTTCTGGGAACTTGCTTGGAATCAAATCTTAAAGTTTTCAGGGGTGTTGAAAGCGATGGGCTTGGCCTCCATGATGCCCTGTCTGAGAACTTCTCATCTTCTGAAGCAGCGAGAGTTAATAATAGTGAGAGAAAAGTGCAGGAGAAACCCCTCGGTGGCTGGAACTGCCCTTTAGGCGTCTACATCGTGGAGCGTGTTCACAGTTCAGCATCACCTGGATGTGGCTGCTGCTCCCATGTCCTTGGGGCCAGCCCCAGAGGTGCCAGAAGGAGCCGAGGGCTCCCCCAGCCCCTCTGTGCCACCCCTTCGTGCTGGCGGATCCCCCCATTTACCCCCCCGTCTCTGTAGCCTGCAGGAGGAGAGGGAGGCAGGGCTCGCACGGAGGCGGCCGCAGTGTGATTCACAGGCACAGCTGCGGGTCTGTGGGAATAAAACCCTCCCCTGCCTCACGGGCCGGAAGAAAATCAGAACAAACGTTCTTCGGAAAGGAGGAGCAGGGTAGCCAAGCCAGAGTAAACAAGCGCTGGGAGAAGGGTGCGGGAAGAGGGGGGGGAACGTGTCAGCCAGCAAACACTAACTGCCTCCGGAGAGGACCGTAATGGGTTTTTCATGTCTTTCTGGCAGTTGCTGAGTTCTTCGTATCTCCAAAGAGTGATCCAACCGATGCTTTGATGTTGGCATCTGCCCTGGTTGCACCCGAACCAGTCTGACTTTTGCTGCTTTAGGTACCAGCTCTGGTTGTGTCTCTGGGGGCTGGAGGGGCACCGTTGTGTTCTTGGCCATGAGGGCACCCAGGCCGTGGGGTTAGGAGAGGTGCGGGGCAGCGCGGGGCTCTGCACCCCTCAGCACTGCATCAGCTCATCCCTGGGCCACCACGGAGCTCCTTTGTAGCGCGCGTGAGGGCAGCAGGTGCCCGAGAAAGGCATTTGTTTAAAGAACAGGGCTCTTCGCAAGCAGTTTTGGGGGGTCAGCCGAGCACAGGCATCGTTTGACAGCAGCAGCTACACACGGCCGTAGGGTTTAATCTCAATGACGGCTTCAGAAGCTGCAGGTCCAAGTCTGTGTTTGGCTTCAGGGCCCCTCGATGGTGCGTGTCCTGCAGCACCGTCACATACGTGAGCAGCAGAGGCCAACACCACCCCTGGAGCCAGGCAGAGCCGCCCTCACCGGCACTGCCCGGGGAGGACGCACAAAGCAGGGGCATGAAATGGGGGTGGAAGAGCCCGGTGTCCCTGGCTGCCAGCTCCACGCCTGGATGTGAGACTCTGAAGGGAGACACAAACCCCAACTTGTACCTCTCCTAAGCAATCCATCACTAACAGTTGCTTTCAGATGCTGGCTCGGAAAAGCCTTCCAGGGTGTTTGTTATCCAGCCACAACAAGCTTGCGTGGGCTGCAGTCTGGGATGTGAAAGCCAGGAATTGCTCTGTTTGGTAAACTGCTAGGATCCTTGGTTTTCCCACCTTAGTGTATGAGGCAGAGGGAGCACGGGAGGGGACATCCCATTACAGGACTGCTGCAATCGCCAGTGAAAGCCAGCACTGCTGCAGGCATTACAGCAGCCCAAGCTGAAGCAGGCTGGCCGCGGTATGAAGGCTGTTAAGCGTGTGTGATGCTGGTTAAGTCTTTAGCTACCCATTACGGTGTCGAATTGAGGGCCAGCGTTGTCTCAGCTGCAGTAAGTCAGCCCAGAAGTTCATGCAGCCCAGCAATGTGCCCTGGCGTGCCCGATAATGGCTGCTTAGAGCAAGAGAGTAAGTAAGTTGGTGGTTACGGAGCGAGCCTGCCGCTTGCTTTTGCCCTCCTTGTAGTTGGTGGTTCAGGCTCCTGCAATGATAAAGCCTTTTTTAAGACTCCAAGTCCTTACCTGCTCTTGAAGGATGTTCGCGGGCAGGGTGGGTGCCTGGCACCTCTCAGGAATAGTAAGCGACTCACCTCACCTGCCCAATCGCTCTGCGGAGGCGTAGAGCACAGCTGAGGTTTTTGACCCCTCCGGTGGCCGCAGAGGTGAGATTCCCGCGTCGGTGTGGGTGGGGCTTTTGTGGCACTGGCCAAAACGCTGATGACTTTAACTGGGGGGAAGTCACGAGCGCTCATTTATTTAAAGTCTGTATTTTGGTTTTTTTCTTGGTGCTGTAGGTATAATAGTCTGGTGACTGGCAAGCGGGCAAGAGGCCTCATTGCTGTGCTGTGGCTCCTGTCCTTTGGAATTGGACTGACTCCACTTATGGGCTGGAATAAAGCCATGAGCGGTTGTCCCAACGCCACCAACGAGACAGGGGCTGACACCAGGGCAGAGCACCACGGCTGCTTCATCTCATGCCTCTTTGAGAATGTGGTGACGATGAGCTACATGGTGTACTTCAACTTCTTCGGCTGCGTGCTGCTTCCCCTCGTTATCATGCTGGGAATCTACATTAAGATATTCATGGTCGCCTGCAAACAGCTGCATCAGATCGAACTGATGGGCAACTCCAGGACCACGCTGCAGAAGGAGGTCCACGCAGCCAAGTCTCTGGCCATCATTGTAGGACTTTTCGCCTTCTGTTGGCTGCCCCTGCATATCTTGAACTGCATCACTCACTTCCACGAGGAGTTCTCCAAATCCAAGCCGGAATGGGTGATGTACATGGCCATCATCCTCTCCCACGCCAACTCTGTCATCAACCCCATCATCTATGCCTACAGGATCAGGGACTTCCGCTACACCTTCCGCAAGATCATTTCCAAGATCCTCTGTAAGACGGACGACTTCCCCAAGTGCACCACTGACAACAACCAGCACCTGACTGTCTCCAACGTTAACTCTCCGGTAGCTTCCGTGACCATATGACCTTGCGTGTCCTGCCCCTCGGGTCCCGCCGTCTGTCCCTGACACTACCCTTCCCCGGGCCTACGTGAACAGTTACCGCCAGCTCCTGGAGGAGTGCGCAGAGATGACCACTATGCAGTCATGCAGCTGTATATTTTTTTTTATTATTATTATTATTATTTTTGTAATTAACATAGTGCCTCCTAGAGGAATAACCTGACCGGGGAGAGAGTGCAGCTCACCCAGGTTGTGTGAGTGCTGGTGATCGTGTTGTATTTCCTTCCCAGGTCAGACACTGACTGTGGAAGACCCACCCTGCTGGGGGTGTTTCCCTAATTGTGCTGCTCATGTCAAGTCCTAGGATCTTTATTTTAATTATTATTATTGGTTTTTTTAATCTTTTTGATTCATTTAGAAGTAATAATTTTGTGTCTAGTTTGGGGCTGTTCTTTAAGTCCATACTTGACAGCACTTTGGTAATACCCTAATTATTCCATCAATTGTTTGATGCAGCTCGTATTCTCCGATGGGAAAAAGTCTTACTTAGCCCAGTTGCTGGTGTGAAGCTGAATCTGCGTTCCAGGCTCTGAGGGACGTGACCGTGTTGATGGGAAAGCAAGATGAGAACTGGCCGGCTATTTTTGGCCCCAGTATGGAAGCCCTACTTACTGAAAGAGAAAAATTTTAGAAAAGAGTTGACTGAAGTTTTAGACCAGCCATTTTATTGCCTTTAAATCACTTTGGGCTACAGGGTGGTGCAGACCGACACTTCGGGTTTGATTTCAAACCTGTTTCCAGCTATCGGAATGCAAAAGGCGGAAGTGCCCTGATGGTCCCAGCTGGCCTGCTCCAGAGTCACTGGGGGCTGCGCAAACGCTCCCTTGGTGCCCTCAGCTCTACAATTAGGTTTTTGTTCCCAGGTCAAAACCTGACAGCCTTGCAGTGCTTCCAGAAGTGCAGGTTTTAGCTATGACAGCTGGATGCTGCAGCTCGCCTGATTCCCAAAACTCCGTCTTGCTGGGTTACTGGGTTCTTCTGTCGCCCAGTAACCCCCCCGAAGCCGGGAGTGCTTTTTTTTTTCTAATAGTGATTTTTTTTTTTTTTTTATTTTTTTTTTTTTTTTTTAATCCGTTCCTGCATCAGTAGCAAAAGAGACAGGAAGGGAGCTAATCTGCTCGAGACGCTAGAATGCCTTGGCTTGCGACCTGGGGCTCGCCCGGCCTGGCCGCTGGAGACAGCCTGTCCCTCTGTAAGGACAAAGCCCACTCACCAGCAGGGCCGTCTTAATTGGTACTGCGAGTTAACGGCTCTCTGCAGCCACAGCTCAGTAATTACCGCACCTGATGTAATAAGTAGCTGTGATATGCAGAACTAAAGGTGGGAAGAACGGCGCGTTGAAGTACAAGCTCCACTTCTCCAGCCCACGTGACGGCACGTGCGCGGCTGCAAACGAACCGGTGTTTCTGGCACGTCCTTTGCTTTTGCAGGGCAGTTCCACGCCACAACCGAGGGGAACAGGGAGGGGAGTCAGACAGACCCCCGGCAGCCTCCCTGCTTGGTGCCCAGAAGCCCACTGTGGTCAGACACAGCTGGTCCTGCGCAGCCCGGACCTGCCATCACTTCGTGGCCCTCCTACCCACGGGAGTCTCGCCCGAGGGCCCTGCCTGGTGGGGTGGTACCAGCTCTCCCCACAGCACCCACCACCAGCAGCATCACTGGGCCATCGGCGAGAGGCCGGGCTGCACGGATGTAGGTTAGATACTGTTTTCCACAGGGATCCCCACAGGGAATCAGAGACAGGGAGCAGGCCCTTTTCCAGCCAGGGGGCAGGGAGGGGAGTTTAAACACAGCCAGTTCCTGAAGAACAGGTCCGGTGGACAGACTGGGATGCCTGGAGCAGTTTGTCCCTGATAAATTGTACTTGAATCATATAGAAATCAGCTTTCTGTTTGTTTTTTTTTTTTTTTTAACTTCATTGCACTAAAAGGGGGGTACTATAAGACCCCCCCAAAATTTCATTTCTTTGGCTCGTATGACAAATAATGCATAAAATAGCTGAAAAGCTGAAGAAGTCCTGTTCCTGCAGCATCCGCTGTGACCTGCAGGCAGCAGCTGCAGGTGTGGCTTAGGGCCCACTGCACAGAGAGCGGGCGGTTCTCTGGGAGTGATGGATTTTGCTACCGCACGCGGAGCAGCTCAGCCGTAAGATCCAGCCCCAAACCTTGGTGAATCACCAGTGGGCGCTGAATGGTTTGTACGTGTTTGTGCAAGGTCCAAATTTAGCTACAGCTCGGTATCTCAAATCGGAACAGTTAAAGTTCCTGTCCCATGGGTTTCTCCTTTAACAGCCCCATTCAGCTCTGCTGCATCTGCCCTGGTCACCGTCCAGCTAACACATGTAGCCACCTCCTGCCTTTTGGGCAGGGTTTGACTCTCTCCTCCTTTCATTCTTTCCCTTCTCTGTTATCTTTGGCTGTATTCCTTCTGTTAATCCTGTCTAGAGTTTCACCTGCAGCTCTGGCAGTGTTGCCAAGTGGTTGCAAGCCACATTTATCCCTACAACAAAGAATGTAAGCTTTCCCCCTCCCCACCTCCCGCTGGCTGAAAATGAACCAAACTCTGGACAGCACGGACAGACTGAAACACACAGCGCTGCAACAGAGAGAGAGAGACGGTCCCGGAACACTTGCTCACATGCGGCAGCTCGTACTGCCGCTCGGGATCCACTACTGCTGCCTTTCGTATCCCTCTCACGAGCCAGAATTCCTGTAGACACACGTGGCATTTCCTTACCACGACTGTGCCACGGGGTTGTTAGCCGTTAGTAACTATGGCCCGGGTCACCGTGGTCTTTAGGCACATTTAAGTGCCTTTGTGGATCTGAGCCAAAGTAATTTCAAGGCAAAATAAAAATAGGATGCCTCTCTTCCCCCCCCCCTCCCCCCCGAAAAAAAAGCTCTGAAGTTTTCTATAAAAATGTGAAGCGAAAATGGCAGAGGAACTTTCTGTAGCGAGTGCAGCTGTAGCTATTCAGCTACCCCTCCTTCCTGCTCTGATGTACATAGGATGGATGCGTTTTCCTCATGTTGCTCAGATTTTGTACTTGCAGTAACTGTTATTTGCATACAGAATGCTTAATTTACCACCTATGCAACCTGGCTCAGCTTGTGCCCCATTATTTCTCGCGGTGTTGCGTTCACACGGTGTGTCATACGAGGCCGCGCTGTGCTGGAGGAGGAGCCCGACGGCAGAGCACGGGCAGGGGGTCATGGAGCTGAAGGAGCTGGTTCCCAGCTCAGCACTCCCCAACGTGAAGCACTCGACTTGTCTGAAATGGGTCAGTTTAAAAGCACAACAGCCTGATGCTGCTTCCAAAGACCTCATATGACGGCAAACCCAGCAGGAGCACAGACCTGTCATCAGTCTCGGGGCGCTGAGGGGTCCCTGCCCTGCTCCCTGGTACAGGTTTGCCAGTGAGGAATCAGAAACTGCTCCGAGCAGGCAGCTGCAAAGAGCCACTGCAGCGTCACCCCGTCAAAAGCCGACTCCACAACGCCGTGCAGGTGCTGGAAGGGCGGTGGGGGTTCGTCAAAGCACCAGCGGAGTTAACAAGGCTTAATGAATCCCTAAGAGACCATCTGGAGCGTTTGTATCCCCACATCACAAGCACACAACACTACAGAGTAGTTCAAACACCTTCACCAATCCCCAAAACAGCCTAAATAGATAAAACTGAAGTCAACATGGGCTTCTTAACATTTATTAATTAATCCATCAGTGCAAGGCTGCTAATTAATGTCACACTTGGCTGCAACACAGGAAGAAATCTACCAGCCATGATGAACATTTGACAGCCTAGTAGATACAAAAAAAAAAATGCCAGCTACACAGCTGGGAGGGTGCACAGAAAGCACACCCACATGTGATCCGAATCCTTCATCCTTCATCCTCTTCCTCGGCCAGTAAGATGCTCGTGAGCTGCTCCTCGGAGACAGTTAGCTCCTGGCAGGCTCCCACGGCCTGGCTGAGGTAGACGGCAAGTATATGTTTGCACTGCAAATAATAGCGCAGCCAAGTTAACAGCAGGAGCAACGCAGGAATGTCATGCTCTATCTGGAAGCCACAAAAATCCATCCTGGCCAGAACAGGTCTAATGAAGCACTCACTCCTCCCGGGAACATGCTTCCCTCTTGGCACACCAAGCCCTGGCACAGGCTGGGGCTCCAGTTGCCCCAGGCCAGTTCTGCCATCGGGACACCGTGACACAGGGATGTGACACACAGCAAAGCGTCACTGGCTCCCGGCGCCCTCCCCGCACCCATGCAGGAGAAGGCAGATCCAGCCCATAAAGAGCAAGGCTCAGCTCGGTACTGTCTGTCAGCCCACACGGCTCTCAAAACCAGGAGTACTAGGCCCAGTTTGCAGAGCTCTTGGAGCAGACGGGCTTCCCATGGGGAAGGATGGTTGGCACAGGGGGTGGACACTCGCAGACCAGTTAGTTACCCTGAGCCCTTCCTTACTGGAACCAGGTGAACTGCACCACTTCATCAGCCGGACTCCATGTGGCAGTCCCACTGGCAGCAATAGCCCTGGGTCCAAGAGACCATCTCTTGAAGGTCGGAACATAATTATGGTGCATAATTAAGAACAAAAGCCCTCCCTCGCCCTTCCAAGGCCTAGCTCCACCCTAACACCCTGACTCCCAGAGGCCAGATTATGCAGTGGGTCAGGCACAGGTTGTGTGCCCAAGCCAACACTCCTGCATTTGCTTTCTCCGAGACTTCAGGTTGCTCAGGTTCAAGGAGCAGGGCACAGCCTCCTTCCCCGCTCCCTGTCCCAGCTCCAAGATAACTTACCAGCAGGCTCTCGCTCCTCTGCAATACAGTAAAACCAAAAGCGGGACACGTACAGAAATGGCAGGAACTGTAGCAGGTGTAGAGTTTGCCTGAGCTTCCAAGGACCTGAAACAAAGGCAGTCGGAGGAAGCAGGAGTCAGAGACAGCATTTGCTTTTGATTTCTCTAACTCTTAGCCTGTTTGTGGCCTGGTGTCCTCCCCACAGTGACTCACAGCACGCAACTGGCGAGCAGGTGTCACAATACAAAAGGGTCCCCAAACACTGCAGTGACCCATCTAAGCTTGAAGCTCCTCAGCTTCCTCACGGTCTCGACACACTTCTGTCCCTGCAGGCAAGGAAGCATCCTGTGCGTACGGCAGCCCTCAGCTCCCGCGACTTGCCGGCTGCTGAGAGATCAGGAAAAGGGCAGTAGCACAAAGCCCCCTCCCCTGATCTCCCAAAGCCAGCCGCAGAGCGAGCTGTCAGCCCCTCCAGAGAGCTCTCCCCCCACTACGACAAAGACTCTCTCGTCACAGAAAGCCCTTTGTGGATCCAGGGCCACTACGGACCTGGGGACGGAAGAACAGCGGTGAGGCCTCTTCTAAGCAGCTCCCGTGGCTGAAGGCTGCAAGACTGCTCCCTTGCTGCTCTGTTCCCAAAACCAGCTGCAGCTCTCGGAATCCAGTTTTGTCTGAATAAACAAAGCTGAAGTCTCCAGAGAAGAAGCCTCCCTGCTCCATCGCTAGTTTGGGAACAGCACTGCCTCCTTTTCCCACACGCTGCTCCTCTGCAAGGCTGGTACTGAGGCATGTTCCCTCTGCACCACGGGCAGCCAGGTGAGGGATACGTTCATTTCCAGCAGGGACAAACTGACAGGCAAACTGTGAGCTGCTGGAGTTGACTGCATGGTATAGAAAAGCCAACCTACGGATTTCTCTTTTACTTTCTTCAAGACCGGAAAATGGCTTTAAGAAAGCTACTTTAAGAGATAACTGCTCTGCCCCCTCCTATTGCAAGGGAAGGGCCTGCGGGAGCAGAACACACGTGCAGACCATAAGCAGAAACCTGTGCTCAACAGCATGGACTTCTCTACTGCTCCGAGACCTGAACTTAGTGCACCCCATGGCCAAAACACAATTACAACAGAAAATCTGCTATGATGTGTCTCATCTCCGCCACAGCGACAGCAAGTGCCATGTGTCAGCTCTGTGGCCTTGGCAGCTGGCACTAACTGCCCCTGGGTCTTCCAGAGCACAGTGGGGGTCTACACGGGCGCAATCGCCAGCAGTGCCCTCCTCCGTGCACAAGCCCCTCAGCTCTGATGGCACACCGCATTCCTTCCCCACACCAGGCTTTAGATTCTGGTTGGGTCTGTGGCACACATCCACTCGCATCCAAAGATAAACCCCAAAACCATGAAAAGACAGTGAGCTCTGCAGAGTGCTGCTCCCCTCCTGCACGCCCCTGGCCCTCCCAAGTCACTCCAGAGGAGTATCAGCCCTCCTGGTCCGGAGCCGCACTTGCCAAGGGGAGCCTTTCCCTGTCCTCTAAAGCCCCTCTCTCTGCACCCCTTGCCTCACAAGTAACATCCATGAGTTTAAGGTCTCCCACAGAAGTGCCTATGCCTCATAATCCCCCTTATTCCCAGCCGATTCAGGACACAAGACTCAAATTCCCACTTCAGGGTAAACCAGTCTTTCTTCAGTCTGGCCTTTACCCTGGGCCCTCCTTATACTCCAGGCTGAGTTTGTTTCACTTGTGATAAGTTTGTTTTTCTCTAGCCCCTTTGATTGTTTTTTCCAAGATGAAGTATTCCGATGGTGCCTTTCCTTCAGAAGTGTTTTCCTTTGAGGAGGGGGGGAAGACACAGACACTGCCAGATTTGGGCTGAGTTTAGCATTCCCCCATGCTGACCTAGATGGCAATAATGCAGCTTCTGCCTAAAAAGGCAGAATCTAAAATCCAAAGTCCAAGAGAAAAAGGTGCCTCTGTTTCTGGCCAGCTGCAGCCAAGCCAGGCCCTGAGATGCTGTGAGATTTCCTTCCGCTGCCCTCATCTCCAGGCGCTTGCTGGCTGCGCAGGGAGGAAAAATCACCCAGTGGTGGTGTCCCTGCCAGCGTGTGGGGATGCAGGAGGGCCAACTGTGGCACCACAGCAGCTACTGCTGCCACCAGCGTACAGCGAGGCAGCACCGCAGTCTGTGCCGGGACCTGATGCTCAAATCCTTCACAGTAGGGCAGGCTGCCATACAGTTCTAGGAAATTAATTTTAAAAGACATAAAAAAGAAGAATCCAATAAAAGTGCAGGATGTGAGCAACGCAAATGACAGTTGGCAGGAGGGCTAAAGCACTGCCTCTCCCCCTGCTAACTGGCTTCACTCCCACAGCTCACAGCACTTCAGGTATAGCTAATAGGTGCCACAATTGCCGCCTGCTCACCCCTCTACACTTCTACCGAATCCAGCGAATCCACCACCAGCCAGCGCCCACCACCTCTGCAGCAGGTAAGACCTACTTATCCCCGACCTGGAGTCATGAGGGTTGGCTTTAGTCTGCAGCGCAGGCAGGTATTACACAAGCTCTTCTGGGATGATTAACAACTCTGAAGTAACATCAGCCCCTGAACACCCCATCGATGCTACTCCTCTATTAAGTAGCAAGGGCATTAATGCCCAGGCATTAAAAGACAAATGATAGCTTTCACTGAGGGCTTTTCCTCCTCCCATCTCAGTTCCTGAGGGCGAGAGGTGCCTACTCTACAGACTGCAGTCCTGGGGCCTGCCTGAGCAAAGCCATTTTCCCCTGAAGCAGTACCTCAGATGCGCTGGGTGATACAGAACGCAAACAGCATTTTAGCCTGTGAAGCACCAACATCTCAGATTTGGCTATGATGACCAAAGTTTTGGAGTTTCACAATAGGACCAGCCTCGTGGCTTCTACAAGAACAGTTCTCCAGACCCAGCTGCAAGTGAAAGCACCCCCTGGCGCTGCAGCTCAACCACAGCTGGGTGCAAACAGCAGAGCTGACTTTGCGGGGAATAAGTGGAAAGGATGACTGTGCTCGTGTCCAGGCAGCCACGGATGCTCCCCCTCTCCCCACTGCGCTGGGCATGCTTCTCTGCAGATAGGTGGGATATGTGTCTACACCACACACGCGAATGAAGAGCCAGTGACTCTACCCAGCTCCTCTGAAGCGCAGTGTCCCACTCTGTGTCGGTTTCTGTGTTCCTGTCACTGCTCCAGCCAGCAGCCTCAGGGGAGGCTCTGCTCTTTGTTTCTGCATCTCAGACAGCTGTGCTGAGGAAGAATTTCACAATGGGATCAGCCTCACGCCCCCAGAGAAAATATCTCTTCAGATTCCTCTGTTAATGAACTCATCAGCGTGGCCTTAATCAGCAATCAAGCTTCACGGAAGAGGAATGCTGCTCAGAAGCACACAGGCACCTGCAAGGCAGGGACTGTTTCCTGTCGGCTGCCCGTCGGGAGGCTGCAGGCACAGACCCTGGGTGATGCAGGGGGGCCGCTCACCTCACACCCATCAGTTAAAAGCACGCTGAAGGTTTGTCTCCTCCTACATTAACTCCTGGTGACCAGCCCTTGGCGTCCTACCTGTCCAGGGGTTCCTTCCCCACAGGGCAACCTGTGGCTCCCTCTACCTGCAGCAGCAGCAGGAGAGCGGCTCTGACACTTGCTCTTTTCCAGCGGGCACCAGTTGAGCCAACTGTTGTGGCCACCAGTAGATATTAATCAGTCGGCTCCTGGCCAGTGACTGCAGGACTGCCTCCAGCAGGAATTTCTGACCCCTCACGTCAGTGGGGAGAGGGCAGGGCAGCGTGGAGGGGTGCCTGCCTTGCTGCGGCAGTTTGAGGCAGCACTGTACAGCAACGACCCAGAGCAGGCCAGAACAGGGTGTCAGGGCAGCATTAGAAACCATTAGAAAGGAAGACTGAAAGGAGTAAAACTGTGTACCTGGTATGCAGTCCTTCCACTGGGGGACGTGACTCGGGTGACAGAACGCTGATCCACCAAATCCAAAGCTGGGACAGCAGATGGGCCAAATATGAACTTCAGCCTGAAAAAGAACATGTCTCTAGCTAGGACACACCACAAAAGGGGACCACCTGGCTTAGCCTCAATCCATGGGATTTAGCCCTGTGGAGCCCAAAAGGCCTGTAGCCAAAGGCTCCCACTGCCTCTCAAAATCCCAACAGTTACAGCTCCATTAATTATGCTACCAAGCAATGAAGTGCCTTTATCATTCTCAGCTTTGCAGGCTTTCACCAAGTGACCATCAATCCCTGCTCTGTCCCTCTGAGAGAATCCCAGGACTCAGTCCTTAAGGACAGCCTCTACTCTGCCAGCTATTCAGAGCTGGGTTTTGATATTCTTAAGAGAACTTCCAAACTGTCTCACATTTCTTTCAAAATCCCACTCAGATTTAATTATGAGGCATTTTAAAGATTTTCCTTGCACAGGACGTTACAGCTTACGTGCTTCTTTGTCAGCACTATGACCCAAACACTATTCTGGCTGCCTGCTGCACAAACAGGACATGAAGTGGTTCCTGTCCTGAACTAAAATGAGACAAAGTGCATCAGAGACACAAAAGTGAGATTTTTTTAGTGCCAGAGCACTGGCATTTAACCAATTTATCAAACAGTGAATCTAGACTCCAAAGCCGGAAACTTTGCATCTGCCCAGCACCCTAAATACACTGGGTCTTCTTCAGGGGAAACTGCATCTCTGGCAGCAAAAGCAAGACATGCTGGCAAAGAGAAGATGCCGGAAGGAAACCCTGTGGGATGCACAGTGCTGGGGATCCAACAGAGGTTACAGGCAACAGGCAGTGTCACACACACAGCCCAGGGACCGTGCCATTAAGGGACACCTTAATTGTACATACAGGCTGTCCTGGATGAGTTGCCCTGGATCAGATTATTGATCAGTTGGTCTTGATTCCCACCTCCAGCCACGGCCCACACATCGTGCCTGGGAGCAATGAGAGCGCAAGGATGATACATAGCTCCTTGAGCAATAGGAAATGCAGTAGTAGGGCTCTTTCCTCATCCCAGAGAAACTGGTTTAAACCCTGTAGAACGAATGAGTCATTTTGTAGTGATCACTTCTCCTCTATCGCAGTCACAACCGAGGTATAAATTATTCTTTCTCTACCCACCAAACTGCATCAATAGGAAGTTAAAGACCATCAGGGAAATACTTAAGACACTGCACCACACACGGAGCCACCGGATAGCAGTAGTTTTACATCTGGAATCCAGCTACCAGGAGGGCTCAGACATGGCAAATTTATTGCAGATAAACACCCAGGGACAGCACACGCCTTATGTCACTCCACCCTCCTTACAAACCCTTTCCCTTTCCTCTCCTTCCAAGCAGGACACATCCCCATGCAGAGATGCACCACTGCACAGCATTTATGGACCAGACAGTGCCTGGGATGGGGTAAATATGAAGTTAGCCATGTTTGCTCAGGTACACATTTGCCTCCTGCAAAACGTTGCCTTTAAACAACTCTCTCCTTGGCCTCGGCACTGTGAGACAGCACCATGGAGGCACACGCTGCTGTGTGTCCGCTGCTGTGCTCGGTGCTGTAAAATTCACAAAGCAAGTGGAAAAATAAAGAGGCACAGTAATTTCTATCCACGTACTCATTGTCTGCACATCCCTGCAAGGAGGGATCTATCTTCTACTGATGCCGTACAAGGATATATGATAAGCTGTATGTCAAGTATGGTCAACTGTACCTTTAGCCTATTGTCCAGACAGCTCATAGGCTTAAAAGTTATTCTAGACCTGTATATCCAGCTGCTCTGAATGAGTTCCAAAGAGCTCAGGGCCAACTCAGTTAACTTTACAGACCTTTTATCCGCTGAGAAAAATCTGTGTAGTCTACGTTAGTTACAAGGGTAAACAACAAGAAAATCAGCAGTGATGAAAAGATAGTGCAGAACATGAGCAGGAGAACAAGAGAGAATAGAGAAATGTTTCCAGCTCCAGTGAAGATACAAAGGGCCAAGGCAGAGCCCTGGCGTCTCGGCAGCATGGCTGACCTACATGTGTGAGTCAATCTCATTGATAACAAGCCAAGCAGACAGACTTATTCCAGGAAGACCAAACTTTCAGTTGCACAAACTCAAGGCAATAAGGATTGGCTTCATCTGAGGACTGAGAGGAGGTGGGTGGGGGAACACTCAACGTAAGACATTCCTTAATGATTAGGTTTGGGACTATAAGGGGGCTGACTTTAATGAGTTTCAGTAACTCTCTCAAATTTGAGGAATACTTTTTTCATGTGTATAATTCCATCAGTCTAACAGGGAATAAGTAAGGGGAATGCCCAAAGGAAACAGGAGGACTTCACAGATTTGGGAGAGATTCAGAAATTAAATTAGAATACTTCTGAGCTGCTGGTCGCAGAGAATTGATGGAAATCTGACTGCCAAGAGGTACCACCCAACTGTTAGTAAACTTAGCAAGGGAATTTCTTTCCTCCTCTTTTCTTTCAAGAAGGAAACAAAACATTACGAGAATTGTCAAATATAATCCCACCCCTCAAAGGCCATTGTGGTCCCAGAAGAGGGATCCAGCATCTATGCCTTTCACAAGTGCTAGGTTAGATAACTTTAGACCCAAAGATATTAGGGCCTGAAGGGTTCCTGGTGATCTCCTCTCCTGGCTAAATTACAGGCAGGCAGGAACACAAAGTGAAAGATGAATCTGAAAAGCCTTTCTCACTGTGATGCTGTCTTTAGCTTCAACACCAATTAGTGAGGGCTGCAGACGTTGTGGAACTTGGATCTCTTATGGGACTGCTCGGCAATGGCCGAAATATTCACAAGCTTCAATTGTCACGAGGATGATAAAGCTGACCTGACACTTCTTCCAAACAGGAGAAAACTCTCAGGGTAATCTTCAAGTTAACAATTCCCTTGTTCAGGGAGATGATGCGCTCACTTCTCCCTTTCTATCACACGTGCCCCTGACTCAAATGGAAGAAGGGATCTCAGGATGCTGCTGTGCTCACAGTGATATGAACACAGTGGAGATGCAGCACTCCAGCAGCATGAATCACTCTGAAACACAGTCCACTCTCACAGAAAACTCATTCCAGATCTGGGGGGGGTGGACTCAGAGCTCAGGTTAAACATTCTGGGTTTCTGCATGTTTAATCCACCCAAATTAAACCAAGCCATCACAGGAGATTCAGCAATACAGAGATAATTTCATGAATCTTTGGGAAACACTCTGAGATTGTCTCTTTGGACCTTCATCTCCACTACCAGCAAAACCACATAGCAACTCTGCATGAGAAACATCTACTGGTCAAACACAGGAAAAAAAATAGCAGTAGTATGATGAGAGCAGATTACCAGCTGTCCTTTAGCAGGATGCCTGGGACAAGAACTGAAGCAAAAGATACTTACCCCAGCAGCAGGTCATCAGGAACTACAACAAAAAGAAAACAAAGCATGATTTTGCTGAACTCCCCCACTGTGAGAGACATCAACGTCACGGGGAGTCTAGTGTCTCCCTAATGTACCCTCAGAGGCCACTGAGGACGGCAGTGCTCTAGCCATCCCCTCTAGCCACCTAGAGGCAACATGGAGCAGCAAAATGATCTGCTATGTTAGTGCTAAGGCACTTACCAAGTACAGAAATTAAATATACATTCAGAACCACAGGGATTACTTTTAAAAAGAAATGTGGAAGCCCAAATATACTCTACTTTTATAATATCCTACTTTTAAAAGCACGTAAGAAAAGGCATGCAACCTCAACATCTTACTCTACCACTTTAAGAAGCTGGTTAAAAATATACGTATTGGTTTCCCTGAAACTGTCTTGGCATGACTTGAAAACTCTGGCATCAAAACTTTAAAAATGTTATTCTTTTCCCAGCATAGTCTTGCAGGGCGCCACTAGTTTATAGCTTTTAATACAGCACCCAGAAACATAATGTCTTCACTTTTTAGAATGTCTTGTTAAGATGGAAAATTACACTTAGGAAAATTAGTCTGTTTATTGTAGCTAACAGCTTACGCTCTGATCATCCAATCTGATCTTTCTGTTATCACTAATGGGACACAGTGTACTACGTCTCTGTATTCCACAAGAAGGACTTTTGGCTTTAAAATCCTTTGTTCCAACAATTCAAAATATTTTCTATGACTTACACTATCAGTTTGACTTTTCCAACTTTATTTTAATTTAATTATCCAAAGTGATCAATCAGTTTGTTTCTGCAGTTACATCTCAGTGTACATCTTCATAATATTTTGCTGCTTTAGGAAGAAGTACACCTTAAAAGGAATGTTTGGGGTTTTTTTTCTAGTTTACAACAGGATTTATAAAGCTCTTTTAAAAAGTCACATGTAGATTTTGGATCTACTCTAACCTGACAGAAGCCATAGTGCAACTATGCCAAAAAGCTGTTAATGCGGTCACTCTGACAGTTTAGACATTAAGTCTGCCCATTTCCCACTGAAATATAGTGCTCAGACAGACTTCTCTGAACATTTATTTGGCTGGTTTTAGCATAGTTAAAATATTCCTTCAATAGACAATTTCCTTAGGAAGAACCATTCTGCACGACTTACCAAGTAAACACAAACAGTAATATTCTTTCAGCACAGATTACAGTACTATGTTAGTAATCCAGAGTGCAATGAAGGTGATTGCTCTTAACTAGCTGCTAGAATTGGCCAAGATTTAACTGTTGGCTTATACTTGCTTCATTCAAGCAACAGGAAAGTTGTTCTTACCCTGGGATCACTGACACCCCACCCTCTGCTGGTCAGTCGTGAAACATGGTTAGTTTTATGAACATTTCCCTTTCAATTCTAGTTTTGAAATTAGCAAGACTATAAAAACAGTAGGCACAACAAAATGCCCACCTAAAAGCACATAAGTGATCATCCCTGAAGTGTAACTACTCACACTACAGCTCTAGGCAAGCAGCACTGCCATAGGTCCCACATTCCAAAAAGTGTCCAACCTGGTCTAACTTTTGGAAGGGACTGACTTTTACAAAGGGGCTGCTCCTCGTTGCCTGTGCTTCAAACTCCCTTGTGTCCAGACAGGTTGTATCAAGTACAGGATTTAAATATACATTCAGAACCACAGCGATTAATATTAAAAAGAAACCTGGAAGCCAAATTATTCTTACTTTTAAAATATCCTACTTCAAAAAGCATGCAAGAAAAGGCATGTGGCCTCAGCATTTACTCTGCCACTCCTGAAAGTGAAGGCCACCCCTTATGTGACGGAGTCTGCAGAAGATGCAAGCAAGGAGAGGCTGACACCGTCATTGCTACCTGAAGGTTTGACGGCGCCTGTGTTACTGTCCCACCACCTGCTGGAATGGTTCTGGTTTTCTTTACGTACCCTGTGAGGTCTCCTGAAAAGCCTTTTTTATCTCTCTCAGAAGCTCTTCTGCTACTGCTGGCAAGGTACTGTCCATCCCATTGGCACCCGCCTCGTGACTGGAAGCAAGAGAGAAGAGGAAACAGTGGGAAATCATTAAGGTCACTGCAGATACTANGTGGGCCCGGCCCGTCGGGGGGGCCCTGGGCTCCCTGGGAGGTGAGGCGGGCCGGGCCGGGCCGGGGGGGCGCGGGGCCATGGCGGCGCGGGCGGCGGTCACCCTCGCCCCGCAGCCCTCTCCCTCTTCCCCAGGGACGCCGAGGAGGAGGGCGAGGACGCCATTATCCAGCTGCTGAAGAGAGCCAAGGTGAGGCGCGTCCCCTGCGGGGCCATGGCGGCCGCGGCCTTACCTCAGCGCGGGGCCTGGCGGCCGAGCTGCCCCTCGGCCTTCCCGCCTCTCTCCCCGCAGCCCAGCGTCATGAAGGGGGAGCTGGGGGAGGCCGACCGGCTGCTGCACCAGGCCCTGCGGCTGTCGCACCAGGCGGATAACAGGAAAGCCATCGTCTACACCTACAGCATGGTAGGTGTTCGCGGTGCGGGGGTACGGCGTGGGCCCCGTGGGGTCCCTTGGCGGGGGTGTAGTGCTCTGTGCTGGGGGTGGAGGTAGCAGGAAAAGCAGTTGTGGGGAGGCTGGTCGCCGCAGCCGCTGTGGAGCTTCAGTACTGTCCCTCTCTTCCAGANCCTCTGCTGGTCAGTCGTGAAACATGGTTAGTTTTATGAACATTTCCCTTTCAATTCTAGTTTTGAAATTAGCAAGACTATAAAAACAGTAGGCACAACAAAATGCCCACCTAAAAGTACATATGTGATCATCCCTGAAGTGTAACTACTCACACTACAGCTCTAGGCAAGCAGCACTGCCATAGGTCCCACATTCCAAAAAGTGTCCAACCTGGTCTAACTTTTGGAAGGGACTGACTTTTACAAAGGGGCTGCTCCTCGTTGCCTGTGCTTCAAACTCCCTTGTGTCCAGACAGGTTGTATCAAGTACAGGATTTAAATATACATTCAGAACCACAGCGATTAATATTAAAAAGAAACCTGGAAGCCAAATTATTCTTACTTTTAAAATATCCTACTTCAAAAAGCATGCAAGAAAAGGCATGTGGCCTCAGCATTTACTCTGCCACTCCTGAAAGTGAAGGCCACCCCTTATGTGACGGAGTCTGCAGAAGATGCAAGCAAGGAGAGGCTGACACCGTCATTGCTACCTGAAGGTTTGACGGCGCCTGTGTTACTGTCCCACCACCTGCTGGAATGGTTCTGGTTTTCTTTACGTACCCTGTGAGGTCTCCTGAAAAGCCTTTTTGATCTCTCTCAGAAGCTCTTCTGCTACTGCTGGCAAGGTACTGTCCATCCCATTGGCACCCGCCTCGTGACTGGAAGCAAGAGAGAAGAGGAAACAGTGGGAAATCATTAAGGTCACTGCAGATACTACGAGCCGGGACAGTTTATCGGGGCAGTACTCAATCTAAACCCTGCAAGGAGGGCAAGCAAAGGGCAGCCTCAGCACCTTTTGTATCGTGTTTTTGACACTTTCTCGGAACAAGGTGTTTCGCAGAAACACGCGGGTGTCTCTCAGATATCCCCGTGTATAAACAGATCCAGCGGAACGAAGCAGGGGCCGATGGAGCCGGCGACAGGACGAGGCTCGGCCTGGAGCGTCCCGGCGCCGGGCCAAGAGGAGGCCGCAGAGCCGCCGCGGGGCCCGCGCTGGGGGATCCCTGGGGGAAGGGCCAGCGGCTGCTCCCCGCGGCGGTCCCCGGGGGCTCCCGCGGCACGGCGGAGCCGCGCCGGAGCTATTTACAGCCGCCGGTCCTGGGACGGCGACCCCGGGCCGGGCCTACCTGCGGCCGCGCTGCCGAGGGCGCGTCTCCATAGCAACAGGCGCCCTTTGCCCCGCGTGACGCACCGTCCCGCATCACGTGGCGAGGGCCAGCTCTTAAAGGGCCCGCGGGGGAGGATGCTGGCGGCGGGGCTGCCGCGGGCCCTCTGCCGCTTTGCCGCCCGGCGCTGCCCCGCGGGGCTGCCGCCGCCCCGCACCGCCTGGAGCGGCGGNGCGTCATGAAGGGGGAGCTGGGGGAGGCCGACCGGCTGCTGCACCAGGCCCTGCGGCTGTCGCACCAGGCGGATAACAGGAAAGCCATCGTCTACACCTACAGCATGGTAGGTGTTCGCGGTGCGGGGGTACGGCGTGGGCCCCGTGGGGTCCCTTGGCGGGGGTGTAGTGCTCTGTGCTGGGGGTGGAGGTAGCAGGAAAAGCAGTTGTGGGGAGGCTGGTCGCCGCAGCCGCTGTGGAGCTTCAGTACTGTCCCTCTCTTCCAGATGGCAAACGTGGCCTTCATGCAGGGAGAGCTGGACAACGTGAGTAACTCGGGTTTTTTTCCCCCCTCTGAATTTTACGAGGATGACATCTTGTGCGAGATCGTGAAGGTGCAACGTGTTGTGATGAGCTGAGTACTGAGAGTTGTGAGGCAAACATCTCCCAGTAAAAAAGCAGAAAAACTTGCCCTGGGACTGCAGTCCCATCTTTTCACAAGTTAAATTTTGAGCTCCAATGTGGTGCAAGGGAAGGAATGCTTCATACTGTCAAGTGCCACAGTCAGGCATTTGGATGCAGTCCCAAGTGTGGGAGAGTCTGGGAAAGCCCTGGTGGCACAGAGATGTGGTAAACTCATGGCTGATGTAGCCATCCTAATGTAGAAAGTGAAAGGATGCCCTAGTAGGCAGTACCACTGGGCTCCAGTTAGCCTTTCACTGCGGATTGGTCTTGGCATACAACAGTAAACACCACAAATGGTGAGACAGGTTTCTCCCACTAGTCTGCCTCTGTAAAGGGTAGAGATCTTTTAACTGCCATCACTCCTCAGTATTCTCTTCAAATTTCTCTTTTCAGGCAGAAAAGCTCTACAAAGCAAGTATGAGCTATTTGCTTGCAGGGGACACGAAGGAGGTATGTTCTTCCGATAAAGGCTTTCAGGGGGAAGTATTAACAATTCTTTGGTCTATTTCTCATGCTGTAATACCTCCTACTAAAAGCTGGCAATACAAGCTGTGAGCTTGCCAGCTGCTCAAGAACTTCCTTTTAGGAGATGGGCATTTTCAAGGTCTAAATTTGTTCTTTGGCAAAGTAATGTTTCTACTGGGGAGATGCAAGAAGAGTAACAGTTGCGTTGTGTGTCCTCCTGGCAGGATGACAATGCAATCCTTGAGATGTCCCTCAAGCTGGCCAGTATCTATGCTGCTCAGAAACAGTGAGTTCCCTGCTAAAGGCATCTTTTGCTTTAATCTTGCTTCACAGTGGCAGTGAAGAAAGAGGCTCTTTCCTCTAAGAATAGAGTGCCCAAGGAAGCTTTGATGTGCCAAGATACCATCAACGTAAAGGTTCCAACTGGCATCGTATTTGCCTACCCACTGTCACGTAGCTCAGAGATTGCCCAGCTTAGGGCAGAAGCAGCCATAGAGGACATTGCTCTTTAGCCTTAAATCCACACCTCACAGGAGAGAAGGCTTTTGAATGCTGTTGGTGGCTGGTAACTCGTAGCTTCATTTTTCAGTGGAGCAGCAGCATGGGTTGCCTTAGCTGGCCTTACCTGGGGGGAGGGGGGACCCTCTCTACCTGTTGGATCCCTTTGCCCATGGGTCAAGAGAAGGGTCCAGGCTACGATCGAGAGAGCACTGAGGGCAAGAACCTTCTGGTCAAGGGGAAAAGTTCTCTTACAGGCCCTCTAGAATGAGGGACTGAAGGTGTTCCCATGCATCCCTTCGGGGGTGGAAGGAGCCTTGCTTTTCTGAGTTATTTTACTTTGCAGGCATAAATTAGCCCTGGCTGGCTACGAGTTCTGCATCCTGACCTTAGAGGAGAAGATTGCCAAGCAAAAGGACTTGCCTGAGGATGTCTTACCAGGTGAGACTGCCTTGTCTGCCAAAGGCTTCTCATTAGCTTTCCATCATTTCCCTGTCCTTGATGTTGATTTCCTTGTTGCGTAAGCACCATCTTCATGTCAATCCATTGTCTTCGCACTGCATGAGTTTCCTGTTCTTGTAGGATGGAGACTCACTCTTGTAGAAGTGATCACTTCTACAAGATGCTTGATCTTGTAGAAGTGATCACTTCCACTCCTCTCTATTTGCAGCTGAAGAAAAGGCCAACACCCGTCTCTTGCTTGGGATGAGCCTAGACTCCTGTGCTCGCTATCTCCTAAGCATTAACCAGCTCCCAGTGGCCCAAAAAATGTACGAGAAGGCTCTGCAGATATCAAATGATGTTCAGGGAGAGACTCATCCACAGGTGACGTGTACAGCGGTAGCTGGGCTACTAGGGAAAGGCAGGCTAATCTCCTAGGGAATGAGGCAGCCTTAAGAGCAGCTCTGCTGGCATACAACAGATACAGCACTAAATTAGGCTGTTTTCCTGCCAGGAGGAATGAGCATGCAGCATGCTGATATATAAATATAAGACACTTTCTTACTTCTAGCTTCTCTGGGAAACTACTGTTACTAGTGTGACGGGTATGAATCTGGTGTTTCTGCTGTCCCAGACTTCTACACGAGTCTTGCTCTGAGACTTCCTTTTCTGTCCTGGTGCAGACTGTGGTCCTTATGAATGACTTGGCAACTGTACTGGATGCGCAGGGGCACTATGATGAGGCATACTCCCGTGTGAAGAGGGCAGCTGAGCTGGCAAAGGAGACTCAGCACCCTGAGGAGCACATGGTGCTGAATAACCTGGCAGCAATTCTGATGCACAAAGGTAGGGAAATAAATGTCCAGCCTATGCCCCTGTGCTTGTGGTGACTGCAAATATCTGTATTGGAAGACTGAACTATAGCATTATTTTTGTGTTACTATAGTTAGTTCAAGCAGTAGGTCTGCTGACTGTGTAGGCCACCTGTGTTGTGTTGAAATTGAAATTCAGCTGCTGAAGGATCCTGTCCAAGATAAATGTAGTACTGGTGCATCTGACTCAAAAAGTTGCCAAGGGATCTTGTTTCCCTTGTCCTGTATGTACAGTAACTGGTTCCAAAAGGACAGAAGATATGCTTGAGACTTGTTTCTGTGAGATTTTAATGCACCTTCTCCCATCATCATTGCTGTCTAGCTGTCATAGCTGGCACCCTATGCTGGATGGTTTCTGAACCTCCCTAGTTCCTGGTGTGTTCCAAGTAGTCCTTGCTTGTCCTTTGCCTGTGGTCCCCTTCAGGAGGGGACTTTGAAAACACGCAGTGTAGTTCACTGGCCATGCCACTTTTTCCTCTTGCTACAGAAGACTTTCTGCAAGCAAAACAAGTGTACAAAGAAGCTCTCAAGCAGGCACAAGAGAAGGGAGATGTTGCTTCTGTCCAGCATATCCAGGAAGAACTAGCTGAGCTGGCCAAGAGGAGAAAGGGCTCCAAATAAGTTTGTCCAGAGTCCAACCTTGAGGTGTCTGACAGCAGCAAGGGCTGGTCGGTACAAACTGCCTGGAACCAGTCTGGTGCAATTCTCCAGGAGAACAGCAATGAGGATTTTAAGGACTGCTTAACAAGAAGGGCTGCTATTGCCTAACAACTTAGCCCAAAATAAAGTTGTGAAATCTTAACTATGTAAATTGTGCTGTAGTCTATGGTTGGAGAGACCTACTGTCCTAGTGAGTTAACTTTGTCTTGACTGCCAGCCAAGTGCACATCTAGCCTGGTCTTAATACTTGCAGTTCAGTCAAGCAGTAGTTATTTGCTACTCCTGGCCATTCACAGAAGTATTTGCTTTTAAAACAAAGCTGTACTAAAGCTAAGTCATGAAGAAGAAAAGAGGCAGGAATTGTCTCACTCTTTACATGCTGGCTAGCACTGCAGGGGGTCAGTGCTACAGTTCAGTGTCCGTTAACTTCAACAGAGCATTGCCCAGACTATACCCATACTATGACAGAGCTGTAGCTCCATGTCCTTTTCAAACAGGTTGCCTGAAGATCAAGTGTTTTTCTTCAAAGCATTCAGCACCCAAAGATAGAACACGCCATCTCAGATGAGGGGCGAGACTGTTACCAGAGCTGTTGTCAGAAATAAAACACTCAGCTATCTCACCCCAGTCAAGAGCACACAAAGTGCCAAAGCTGTCCTCCTATCTTGGACAGGTCAGTGCTAGAATGCCGAGGCTTCCTGTTGGAAAAGACAGCATGTACAAACTCTCAGGTTTGTAAGCTGCAGGCCTTCATGTGAATCTGCTATGAACAGCCTGCTTATATGACAGCATTTTTCCGTTCTGCCCTGCAGGAAAGCCTAAAGCTAAAGACAATGGAGGATTAAACCAGAAGTTATCAAATCCCTGTTTAGCTAAGATAGTAGAACTAACTAATTCCATCAATAATCAAGCATTTTTTTAACCTCTCATTTAAAGAGCTTCAGCTGGTTGATACAACCCTTAATGTTAATTGCATCATCATTAGTTTACTTACAGTGGCATTAGTAGCTTCAGCTCTGCTTAACTTTGAGCTAAGAGGAGGCACGCAGGTTTTCTAGAGCAGATGTTCATGGAAGCTCGAAAAAACTTAAGTCACATATACAGCTTTGTTCTCAGCAGGCTAGGAAGTAAAAATAGGGCTGTTACAGGCACGTTTGTACTAACAGAAAGGCTCTAACACATTAGAGCCACTCTTTAAAGCTCTGGTTTTTGGTTTTAAAGTGGCAGACCTTAGAGACTCCAGCAGTGCTGACTGGGAACCCTGCAGCACCCCGTAAGGGAAGCGTTTTGCCTGTTCTCATGAACATAGCTTGATGCTGCAAAACAAGAGGGAGACACAGGAAAAGCAAATGGAGAACTGATCCCCTTTATTGATTGGTCTGAATCCAGAAGTCACTGTCTACTGAAGACATTGTGTGGAAAAAAAAAAAAGAGAGTTTTATGATGCATGGGTTTTTCAAGTCTTAAATGATTTCATATCAGAATCACGAAACATAGCAAGATGAAAGCATTGTGAAAGCGCTGATCAGAAATCAGTTAAAAATCTGTAGTAAACTACACTTTGTAAACATGATTTACAAACACCTTCCTGTTTGAAACAGGTCAGATGTAATTCCATACTTGAAGATTACTGGAATTGTGGTAAACCCTAACTTAGGCTCTGGAGAGGTTTTTTTACACTGGAGAAGTTAGAAATCGGATAACAAACAAAAAAGCAGCAACATTTTATGTGCAAATGCCACTCAAGCTGTATCTTAGGAGAAAGTGACTCTTACCTTGGATATCTTGCTGCTGCAGCAGCAACAACACGAAGCTTTGCAATGAACATGCTATACTTACTGTACAGGTAGCAAAGACATTTGTCTGTACATGCCTTTTTCACGTTGTATTTGTTACACTAAAAGTGAGAACAAGTGACTTTTAGAATGGAACTTAACTCTCCACTCCAAATTTAAGTCTACAAAAAGGGCAGATCTTGTTTTCCAGTATATGTTGCTGTGGGAACAAAAAAAGTTAAAAAAAGAGCACAGGTCTACAAACAGGATGAAAACATCACTACTTTAAGCCAAAAGGGTAAAGGATGGGAGAGTAAGGAAAAAAAAAAAAATCTTTCTTGGAGAAAGGCTGCAAAGAGATTTAAGACTGCCCACTCATCTACTCTGACGCAGTGTTTAAAACAAGTAGCAAAATAATTCTGTATTTGCAACGCAGTGTCAAGTTTCCAAATGAGTTCCTTTGGATTTTTTTTCCTTTCCCACACTTAGGGCAAAAAGGCTTTCCTCTAAAGGACTCAAAGTAAATTTGCTATTGATAATAATTGATAAATTTTCTATTGATACTTCTTCCTGTTTGTAACTGGACTGTTACTATCGTTTCATAAGATGTAGAGCTTACATGGCTTAAGGTTATAAAGCTGCATTATACCTTCCATACAACGTATCGCAAATACAGTGTTAAATTAAAAATATCTTGACTGGAAAATAACTTCAAGGCAAAGACTCTTTGCAATGAGATGCAAAAGCAGTTTGGAATCTGACAGACCATGCCACCCCCCAAATCAGTGCTATCTGTAAATCAGTCCTTCTACCCCAGAAGATTTAAATTCACTTCCTGAGGTCAGTGCAGCAAAAAATAAGATGCTTTTGAAGATGGATGTCAGGACATCCTGTGATATCACTAACCAGATGTGTGTATACATGAGCCACAGCCATATCATAGGAGGCATTGATAGATGAACGATTAAGGAGAGTCTCCTAGTACCATATACAATTTAAAAATAAAAATCACCCTAACAAGTATTGCACACTTCAGGAGTTAAGCCAAGGATTTGTAAGGACTTCCACCAAAGGCTTGCTTATAGGGCTAGGGACTGGGATGGGGATGCAGACTTTAAAATAATTATTACATAAAGATTTTAAAATCAGACTGGAGGAAGGTAAAAATCACAGTACCTATTTCAAACTGGTTGTAACAGTAGCCAAGTAGTTGACTCGTGTGTTGCTCAATTATTCTATAAAAGCGTTTTGTTTTATTTAAACGTGGGATGTAAAGGTTTTTCTTCTTAAAGGATTTATCAACCCACCCAGAGCCTCTCTTCAGATAAGCCATTTGCTGTGGTTAAATATGACAGTAAAGTTTAGTAGCCTGTTTTGACTGCATACAATGCAGAAACAGAAAACATTAAGATAGGCTTTTGGGGCACAGTTAAAATTCCCAGTGTGCATAACAGTGAGGTATGCCTCCAGAAGCTGTTCTTTTTGTATTTTTATCCTTTTAAAAATGAACCATAACATACCCATGCAATAATATTTCTGCAGTGTTGCTAAATAAAACCAACTGCACCAAAAATTTACAATGTGGCAGAATTTAAAATTCAAAGAAATATATCATCTTATTCCAGCAAACTGGACTATGTTAATGTACAGAATTATTAAGGGGTCAGTCTTAAAAATCAACATTTTCACAAGAGCTTGAACACCACTGAGAAAGTGTGTCTAGGGAGAAAAAAAAAATATATAAAAGCACAATGCCTGCAAGAAGTGGCACGGCATTTAATGGGTAATGATGCTAGGCCAGTTGGGAGGCTAGGGTTCTGGTTAGGCTAGGCTGGTAGGGAGGCTAGGGTTATGAAGAGTACTCTACACTGGAGAAAATGCTTAAAAAAAATTACAAAATGACCCCCAAAGTTTAGGCAATGATTTGAACATAAGTACACCAGATACTATAGCAAGGGAAAAAACACTGCAAAAAGTACTCTCTATTTACAGAAGAATGATTTAAAGACGTTATGGTTTTCTTTACAAATAGATGTAGAACAGGAATAGTCCACATTTTTTAAAAACTCTTTACATATTTATCTTTAGTAAGTCAACCTTCTTGATCACGATCCTCCAACACATGGTCTGTGCAGAAGGCATTTAACGGACTCTCCATCAATTCTTCATTGTGTGGCCCTCGCTCTCTTGGAAAGTCTCTATGGGCACAAGTCAAAAATAGATTTCTTTTTTTGACCCGCAAATTAAAAAAAAAAAGTCTGCATAGTTCAGTCATCACTGTCAGACAGAGTCTCATATTGTGCTGAAAGCAGTGGCGCAGGCTCTCGCTCCCATATCCTGTTCTGTTGGTGAGTGGTTGCTTGGCTCATGGACGGTGGGGCACACGCAATGGATGTTGGCGGTGTACTGCTGAGCATCCTCATCGTCAGCGGGTTGTAAGGAAACTGTGTTGAACCTGAATCAAAAAGAGGTTCTCCAAGTCAAAACCATGAGCTGTTCCAAGAGATCCGTATCTGAAAGATAGTCTGGTTTTGGCTGTCACAACCAGCAGAAATTCTGCCTCAGGAAATCCTTATATGCTGTAATCTTTCGACCAATATACCAGTGTTACAGTATGTCTACACCTGACCTTTCTACAAATATCACATATGGTTTGTTAAGTTTGAAAGAAACCCATTTCTCACCTGTTGATGAAGGCCTATCTTCCCAGGCCCACACTGGAGTCTGTCTGTGGTAGTCCCCTTCTGAATGTACAGATGAGACAGAAGAAGGTCTTTCAGTTCCCAGATATCCCTGTCCCGGAATCGGAGACTTAGACTTCCTGTTATTTGACTTGCCAATCAGCTTCTGCTTGCTGACTCCCCCTCCTGGAAACAGTAGGGACAGATTTTACAAAAATGTTACACTGCGTTTTAGCCTACATCTGTTTCCATAAATTCTCAACAGCAAAGAGGAGTTTCCCACTGGTGCCTTCTGGCACGCCGAGTTACTCCAGTTAGTGACTGTATAGGCCAGTCTAACGCATTATGGCTAGAAAATCCCTATTCTCATCACAATGGAGTTACATTTCCATTTTTAGGAAGGTTTTCAATTCAAGCTAGTTCCACCTGTCCTGTGTTCTTCATAGGTGAGGTACTACACGCACATTCTCAAACCACCGAGAAGCTTCATGTATCTAATACACCCTGTTCTCTATTCCCCGTTTCATCAGTGTTGTCATTGCCCAAGAAATCCTGGCTAACGCTCCTGAAGTCACCCAGCACCATTTTGAAAGCCAGGACCACTAGAGGGAATGGAAACACAATCTATGCCTTCCAGAGGAAAGATAGTGATTTTCAGTGACACTAAATTTATTCAAACCCTTAATTTCTTTATTTTTCTTTAAGATTGTGAAATATTTAGGAGCTGCAATACCTCACCTGAATTTGGTGATGGATTAGCTTCTTCCCTACGCGTCTCATTACTTGCTGATACTGCAGCACTGGAACTGCCAGGTGCTACCGCAATGGATTGTGACATTACAACTCCATGTTCCTCACTCTTGTCATCAAAGTTTCCCATCAACGCTTTCCTGATAATGTCTTCCAGACCCAGATTACTGGCAGGATCTGCAAAGGAATGACCCCTAGAACTGACTGCACCTGGGAGATAAAAGAAAACACACAGGGAAAGGTGGGAGGGAAGGCAAAAAACATATCTCAGAGAAATTACAAAGGGATATGGGAAAAGATTTTAGAGAGAGGCAGAAAGGGGCGGGGGATTATGAGATTTTTTTTTTAAATGCAAAGCTACATGCTCCAAAGCAGCTGACAATGGCTATGTTAGACATGCCAGCAAAACCTGAAGAGCTACAACATTAGTGCCACTAAATGTCAGACTGTTTGCAAGAGGGTAAATTTTACTTTTTTAATAGCGAAAGAAGCTGAGCATGCTGATTGTGATAGCATATTAAGTAAAATCTGCAGCTATTATTCAGTTGTAAGAGAAGAGACCAGAAGAATACTTCTCTCTTTAATTATCCATATTAATTTGTCTCATGAAGTGTGATATGTGGCAAATATTTATTCCAAAAGCTTGTCTTCCATCTAAATTAATGGAGATCAGTACTTTGTTCATATAAAAGACAGAAGCACTGTACCAGAAGGTGCAGCAACTGGCCAAAATCACGTAAAGTCTATCTGTAGTACAACTCAAGATTCAGATTTGGCAATTCTTATCTCCCACATTTCAGTTCAATTCTCTGCCTCTCCCGCCTCTTTATCACAGTAAAATATTTAATTTCCCCATCTCATAGAAAGTTGGGGGGGGGTATTATTTATTTTTCATTTAAAAAAAAGTATTTTAAATACAGCAGTTTATAAAGTAAACTACATTTGATGAACTAATAAGCTCAAGTTTTGTTGAACTACACTGTATTTAAATATAAGTGAGATGGTAACCAATTTCATGATTTCTAACTCTGTGTAGGATTTGCAGAGCACACAAATAAACATTCTTGCCTAAGTTCCCACATAAAATATTTTCTGAAACTCCCTTTGGTCATTTTGATTTTCCCAAAGATACAGGAAACACATTTTCATGTACAATATTACTTCTTAAATTTTCATAATCTTCCTCATTTACTGGACTCTCCAAAGCATATAAATGAAAGATATTACCTTAGTTTACTTTTTCCAAACAAATATTGTTTCTTTTACTGAAAGTCTTACCTGAGGTAGTGACTGCTGGCAAATTGAATATTTCAGTCCCTGGCTGAGCCGTTGCTGCAATTAAAGCACAACATTTAATTGAGTTTTCTAGTACTGATGATTACTACAAATGATCACTACTACTCCTAATGCACAAGGTATAATTACTTTGAACTATTTTCAATGTTCTGCTTTTTCTTTCTCAGTCTTCTAAGATGAATGTGCATCTACGTCTTCTCAGGAAAATGATCTATACAGGGTAAAAGTATCTTATATGGTGACGGCTAGCCGCCTTTTAAAGATGTTACTTAGGAAGCAGATGGACTTTTTGAAGTTTCACAATCTACGTACTTTACAATGCAAAGCTGCATTTGGTTTGCTAAATACGTATTTAAGCATACAAACCTAACAGGCTGAGTATTTGTGTGTATTAAAAAAATTAATGACAATAACTGTGAAGTGGCTGAACAGTCCCCCCGCACATATTACCTATATTATGTCCAATTTGAAAATAAAGATTTTCAACCACAACACTAAATTCAATATATAAATGAAAAGATTATCGGCAGCAACGGAAAGTGTGTGTGCCAAGCATGCACACCAAATTTTCAATAGGGCAAAATCTACTGTGCACACAATGGAGATTAAATAAAAAAATACTGCAACCTTTAGTGACCCAGCCTTGTTTTGCAGAAGGAGACTCATTTGTTGCTCAATGCAAAAGCATTCACTTTCAAATAAACACTTTCTATTACATACGGAGTTCAAGTTCTTACTACTGATAATTTTGATACAAGTTCTGTTAAGGTTTTTAGGAGAAAAAGCAAAAATATAGTTGTAGTATCACATTCCACCATGTCAGTACCCATTACTGAAACTATATTAAAATATGTCTTTTTAACAGCCATAATCATAAGGGCCAAGAAAACACAAAACATTCAGTTTGTAAGACATCTTTCCAAATAGGAAAATGTGCAATAGTTAATGTTGATACGAAGCAAACTACAGACACAAAGTTAAGTAGAATGTCAGCTTTCAACGACTCATTAATTATGTGTTTTGCCTGTAGTTTACAGAAACCATTTCCATCTCTCAAATTAAACATTAAAAAGCTTAAATGTGACACACCTACATACACCAGCACTAAAAATATTAATAAAAAACCCTATCCAAATTCCAGTTCTTTGGTCATAAATGATTATATATGTGTCATATTTATAGATGCATATTCATCCATATGTTTTTTGAAACATATTTCTGCTAGAACATCTGTGGATGGCAGTCACGTAAAGCTTAAGCTGGAAAAATTCAGCGAAAAGGCAAGTCCTGCATACCCATGTCAGATTCACCTCCACCAGATGAGTTCAGCTTTCGAAATATCTCCTGTTTCTTGGATTTTACCATTGGTGAAGTGTTCTCAAGTTTGGTGAAAAACGAAGGCAGGTAGCTTATACTACCTGGAGAGCGAGAGTCAGTCCTGCCAAGACCAACATGTCAAAGAGAGAACATTTTTCAAGATGTACATTCAAATCTTTCCAAAAGCAGTCAGGCAGAAACTACCAACATTCATACGAGCTTTAGAACTCTTTCCTCAGCCTGTTTTTTAGGTTTTTGGGGGACTAGAAAAGTCCAGTGACTCTCCAAGGACATCTGCTTTATCCGGGTGACAGGGTTTAAAGTTGTACAGCACACAGAAAAGGTGACCATGTCATTGTCTGTGCTGGAGAGTGGTACAGAGATGATGCCCTTACAAATTATCTCAGGGATGCCTGTTTCTGCCTTGCGGCCTGCACGCTGGCTGAAGTTCACACTGCAAATGGGTAGGTGACAAAACGTTTAAGGTAGAAGCCTAAATATTCATCCTACCTGCTCCTATTTCCAGTTGTCTTCTCACTCTTGTCCCCCGTATGCCACTAAAAAGGATGTAATTCTTTTTAACTCTGTTCACCCACCCTGTCACACGTGATCCAAGCGAATAAGCTATTTCAGACATTCTTAGAAACCAGGTAGAATAACCTTACAGACTGGAATCTGCCTCAAGAGCTGCCGGTTATCCACCTTTGCTCTACGGCACAAATTCAGACGAGGATCCACATCCTGTATTTCATACTCCTTATCAATTTTACATTCACAGTAGCTGGCACACTTTCTGTACATAATTTCTGTCACATTAGCCTAAAAAAATTGCTGAAGTAAATGTCAAACTGACAAGAGGTGCATTTTATCTTCAGATCTTAAAATATGCAAATTTCAGGCTGTTTACAAAGATGATAAAAGCTGTAGTGTTCCAATTAGAGTTTTAAGAACAAAACCCAAAACAACTAAAGCACGAAGAAATTCGGGTGAAAAATCTAAGGTAATACCAGGGTCACAAACAACTCGCACTGTTTTCAAAAGTGGATAAAAATGACCAATTGTATGTTCACTGTGGCACTTCGCATATTTGAGTTTGTTTAAGCAACAGCAATCTGGCAAAGCAGCTTTAATTAAAAACAAAATCCACCCCATACCTAAATTTAAAAAATAATCTAAAAACAAAGCAAAAAACCCAAAAGAGTCTAGGTTTCCTAGTCCAAGATCCTTAAAATTCTAAGCAGTGCAGTCCTCCCTGCCATGTTCCTAAAAATCCTTTCGCATCTAGCTAACATCCGTCATGGACTGCAACAATCCTGCCAGCAACTGCAGAGTGGAGGCGGAAAATAAGAAAAAAAAAGAATCAATTTCACCAGCATGAGCCTTAAATAAGTGGTGAGCAAGTCGGCAGCTACTCCTTCTTCGGCAGGCAGCAAAGCAAACAACAGAAACATCCATTGCAAAGTGCACCTGCCAGACATCCAAAGACTCCAGCACTGCCACAGTCTGCCAGGGAACCCACACAGTTTTATGCTGCAGATCTGGCAGACTGACAAATAGCCCTGGGAAACATCCTGCCCCATGCACGGACCTCCTGACACCCCACCTTCACACCTCCTGGAAACTAAGCTCCTTAGCTTAGTGATATTTCATGGGATAAACTGCTCTAGAGTCATCCATATTGGAAGCCTGGGTTCCTCCACCCTTCACTAGGACAGTATCCGGGAAGCTGATCAGGTCGGAGAAGCCTGAATTATTTAATAAAATTTGTAGAAAACAGACCTTTCCTGAAACCCACTTCAGTTTTGTAGAACTGGCACCCACAAGGAGTTTTGTTATACTGTTTTCTATCAGGTATGACATAGAGCACACTGCTTGCACCAAGAAACTTGAGAGAATGTGCACAGATGAGGTTTCACTCAGGCTCCCCAAAGCACGTCCCAAGTAGCAAAGTTTTAATGCCAGTGCAAAAGGATGAACTGTGATTAACAACTTGCCCATGGTACCAGAGGAAGATCGCTTAAACTGCTCTTTGGTAAAGATACTCTTTGCAGCATAAAGATCCAGAAGAATGGTTTTAAAATTCAGGTTTATACATACCTCTGTTCAGTTGGCTCAGTTCTTTGGGAAAGCAAAAGAACACCTTCCTGTTTCTCATGTACAACCGGGACCTGAGGTGGCGAGATTGGCTCATAGGGCTCTGAAGAGACATGACTCCGCTCTGGAGATTTTCCAGGTCTACATCCATAATTCAGAGAGAGACAAGTACTCTTAGTGCATGTAAGGCAGTAGTTAACACATGTAATTACAGTTGTTACATCACTACTTGGGTCTAGTTATACATGTTACATCTTTACTATGCTTAGTGATCTCAAAAAGAAGACTCTGAATTGTCCAAGAAAACTCTGATAAGTTCTAAGTAATTAAACATCTTCACCCCTCTAAAGACTGGAAATTAAGCATAAGAAGTGAAGGGATAACAGTTATAAGCTGTGTTATGGAGCCAAGCAATTGTCAAAATCAGTGCACAACATTGCCCAAAATAAGACTAAAAGATACCTCTACTTGCAATCTACGTCGAGATTACTTGTGCTATTTTTTATAAATACCATATTTGGGCATTAATTACATTTGCAGTTAAAACTGAATACATGCATTACCTTCCCCTGGACTTGTCAGACAGGTTTTCAGGTGACACTCTAGCACTTGGCCGCTGATGGTGGACAGACTGCGACTGTGACTCAGGGCTGTAGCGATTTGATGTCTTTGCCCGGGTAGAAACAGGCGCTGGAGCAGGGGTAGAATTCTGGAATGTAGTGGTGGGAGGTGGCAGAGAGGCCTGAGAAGCTGCTTGGTTTCTAGCAAAGTCTTGTGTAATAATTTGCTGATTGTGGCCAAAAAAATAGAAGAGAGATCTTGGTCAGACACTGGCCAGAACGTACATATTCATGAATTAGACAAGTATGAGACCGATTGCAACAACAAAGAGAGATTATTATAAGTTCCGATACATTATTGTATAATATCCACAAGTAAAACTAATAATTACAGAATTATTATGTTCCAAAACATATGTTTTCATCACCAAAATACAACTTTTCACATCTGAAAAGATGACTGCAAATAAACCTACACAGATGTGATCAGCAAGGGTGATAAGTCGATGTGTCCTGGGCACATGTGCCATCCCTTCTGCTTGGGAAGAGGGAGGCGGAGGTGGCTGGGGTGAAGGGGGCTCCTGCTGTGTCCTATAGCGGTGAATCGGCCCCTCATATTGCCTGTTTGGGTCGTCTAGTTGGAGAAGAAAAGGTCAATCCATTAAAACAGAATTACTGAAGCATTCGAAAGTTCTGCGCTTACAAATTTAAAGACGCATTGTTTCCACATTGGATTTTAGGTATCCTGTGTGATAACCACCTTCTCCCCCTTCATATATAGGCCTTACAATTTAGCATAGATAAATAAAACTTTATTCCACAAGGCAGGTGAATTTCAGCTCATTTATCACCTGCAAACTGTACTGTAATAGTTTGAGCTTTACTAATAGGTAAAAAATTGTGGGCATCAGCACAATATGCAGTAATTTTAAAGAATATATTGAGAATAAATTTCTTATTAGATCAGCTACACAAACGTAAAGGAGCTCTGTTTAATGCTAAGTGTCAAGTTCCAATACGTTTGCTCTACTTTTAACACGGATCACTGCAACGACATACTTCCAAGAGAAGTTTCTGAAAAGTTACAAAGATGGTAAGCAGTCTCTCAAAGACTCCTGAGATATTTTAGCTTTATTATGATTTCACGGAGCTGGTAAATATAAACAAGGTAATTGCGAGAATATTGGCACATGCAGATAAACTTACTCTCTGCCTGGCTTGGTTTAGGTGTCTCCTGTTGATAGGGCTGTAGCTTTTCTTGAGTAGGTACAGGTGAATTTGCAGGGCTAATCACCTCAATGGCATCTCCAGGAGCTTCATACCGGTGGGAGGATACTGAGTATCAAGCAAAGGTTGTGGAATAAGGTGTAAATATCACAGAAGATTTTTGTTGCCTAGATACAGCAGCAATAGTGCTTCCATTAAAATGACACCAGTGAAACGGAAGTCAGAACACTGTCTTTTTCTCATGATAACTATAGCGAAACAAATATTTCCATAAAGCAGCATTCCAATGCAAACAAAATAATTTTAGGTATCCTAACTTCTGATAACGTAAGTTTTATTATCCTGCATTTCATGTTGTAGCATAGAATCCGAACAAAGCAAACAGCTCTGATTTTGCCAGAATCTTGAGTCACTATATGCAAAAACTGTATTTGCTTATGAGGTGTCTCTACTGTGCAGAGCTGAATATTTTATCATTAAACATCAGAATAATTTCACAGCTTATTATGTCCCTAAAAGGCTAAGACAGACAGCAAAGAAGAAGATAGTTACTAAGATACGTACAACTACTGGAAGAATCTGAACTTTGAGAGCCCCTATCTCGTGCATCCTTGTCTGAAGCAATCTGTCGAGTGATGATCACATCTATGAAGTTAGCAGCAGTAATTGTAGTCTTTCCTCGAGTTCTCAGCTCTTCCTCGTACCTGGATTTAGGAGGAGGTCCTTTCTCTTTACCAGCCTCTGAATAGACTACTGATGAAGACTGTCCCTGGGACTTGCCACCAGAAAAATTTGCAGATGTATAGGGGCACTGGACAGGCCTCTTTTCTACCTCCAATGTCTTCTGCTCCATTTGCTGCTGTTCAGTAACCACAGCAGACCGGCGTCCCATATTCTCTTCTATCCTCGTTCCTTCGTGCTTATTTTCTTTCGCTTTGGCAACTTCCATCTGAGGAGCAGAGGCTGCAGCATCTACTAGTGCTGCAAGGGCATCAGCAGCAGTATTGTAACGGGAAGCTGGCAACCCTTGAGTAATAGAGGGAGCTCCAGGGGTGAGCTGCCTGTTGGCAAACATTGAATATTCTGAATTACATCACATGGAAAAAGAACTAGAGCCATACCACACGTACAACAAAGTGAAGCTTTTGTGACACTAATTTCTATCCAAACTGGACTGGGTAAAAAAGAATTTCTGATAAATTCAAGAGTAATAGGAAAGTGGTTATCCTCATCTTGGTAGTATTTTCCTCAGGCTAAATGTACCTTTCAATAAGCTCAAATACTAGAATAGATATCTCTGCAACAGTAACTTAAGAAACATACATGATACGTAGCTGAGCAGCAGGATCCAAAGGTGTGATTACACTTGTCCCATTGGTTCCTTGAAAAATACTAGGCCTTTGCTGCAGAATGTTTTCCTGGCTTCTAACTGAAGGAGATGGGGACCGAACATATCCATGACTGCCAGGTCTGCCAGGCTGCTCTGTACCTGCAGAACATAGGGCAAAGGGGAATAAATAAAAAAAACATATAGATCACTCTTACAACAGTGCAGAACTACGTATCAATGCCATCTCTTCCACATCCTTTCCCAGTTGTCTTCACCACTTTAGATGTATTAAAGCTTGAAATGGCAGCATTCTGTTTACGGCGCTGTAAATGACAGGCAAGTTGTGCTAGTGATAACTGGGGTTCACACCGTTCCCTAGGTACTGCGTTGCTACGAGAGAAAGATCAAGAAGCCTGGTACTTGCTGAAGTTTGCAGTTATGACCAGAACTACTAGGTAATAGGAACCTGCCTTAAGCGCCGACTAAAACCAAACTGTGTAATAAATTATTAATAAGCTGCCAACAGCAGCTATAGAAAACGAACAGTTACAGTCTACAAGACAACCGATCCAAATGTAGCAATGTGCACTCACCCGGTCGAAGATAAAGTTCAGCAGGGACTGAAGCTATTCTCTCCCTCTCTCGTTCGCGTTCTCTTTCCCGCTCTCGCTCACGTTCCCTCTCCCTTTCCCGTTCCTTCTCCCTCTCCCTTTCCCGCTCCCTTTCAGCATTTGCAGCTGCAGAAGCTGCCAGGTGCGTAGGGTGTCCTGGAAGGTCCACAAGATAAAATGAAGTAGCAAAAAGAGATACTCAAGCATAATTTGATGCAAACACATGCCAATATATTCTGCCATCCACTTACAGCAAAATTTCTCAAATACATTTTCATTCCAGTCAAGACTATCTCCTTATCTAGGAAGACAAAAGCTTAACATACAGTGACAGTGGAAGGCTCAACAGCTTTTTACTAAAGTGGTTTCTCTACAGTTAGAAACTAGACAGCTCATAGACCCAAATTCCACCTTTCAACACATGTAATACGAGGTTGGTGAAATCATAATCAAATGACTATAAATAAAGACCTGACAGAATGAGGCAAATTCTGAATGTGTCAGTGCTCCTTCAGCTGCTAATGTAACTATGAAAGATATCATTAAGAAAACCTTTGGTATCCGAGTGAGGAGTGCATGCAAAAAGCATTGCCTGAGAAAATATCAGAACTCGACGTTAATGAAAGCTAAATAAAGATGATTAATTATCTCAGCATGTCAGATGATTAGAGACATCACCAAATCCTAAGAGCTCTTACCTGGTGACAGAGAAGCAGGATTGTAAGGCCTGGGAGGGAACGTAAGCTGGGTACCGGGGATATAGGTGATTCTCTCCATGGGTGGTGTGCTTGTCCCTCCGGGATGAGGCACTAAGATAGTGGGAGCCATATTGTTCAGGTCAATAATTCCTGTTAGGAGATGACACACGTAAGAATGGCCATTCCAGAACAGACCGATGGTCTGCTCATCATATATTCCATTAATTGGTAACAGTCAGCAGTGAACGTTTAGTGGAAAAAAAATAAGACAAGTGCAGAACTATATTCCAAATGGTTATACTCTCTTAGACCTGGCAATCAGCAATTTAGAAACAAACTAAGTCAGAATTTGCATCTCTAGCACTACCTCTAATTACTCCTTCAACAATAGTAAGCCTTACAGCCTTCCCTTTAACAATAGCAATTACACAGAGTTTTCCTTTAGATCCACAAAAGCCAATCAGATGTGTGACAACTCATTTGCAAATACATCTATACATACGCACTTGTACGCATGCATGCCTCCACCCATCCACCCAAACACATTTATAAGCAGTAACAAAACAAACAAACCATCAAACAATCCACACCACATATCCAAAACACACTTTAAAGAACATCAGAAAAAACACAGGTATACCTCTTGCTCCTGCATACGGGAGAGCTAAAGTTTGCTCTCTAGGAGATAATCCTCTCGTTACATCAGGACGTAAATTGACTTGCATCTGCTGTGAGGTAATGTAGTCATTTAGGATTGTCTGTCGTGTATTCTCCATTGCGTAAAGCTGATACTGACTTGGGTAGCCTGGGGTGGGTGAGAGCTGCCTTTGGAACAGGTAAGCAGCAGCAGCTGAAGGTGAAGGAGGGAAAAAAGAAGAAGATTTAGGAAGCAGCGTGGGTGATGCTGAAATAATGGAAGTTACAGGTGTTTATACAGCTTCAATGAGAAGTGCTATCAATTCTCTCTAGCCAAGACCAAATCAATTAAAATAGCATTTTAATACTGATGTGTTATTGAATTTATGCACTGTATGCAGACAGAAGAAGCTAAATAAAAGCTAAATAATCCAGATTGGAGATCTGCATTAGAGAAGAGACTTGATTAAAAATAAAAATCCTGAAGTTCTCAAAATGTAACCAAGATTAAAATACCTCACAGAAGAGGACTGGTAGATAGGTTAAAAGGAAGTCTACTGTATTTAATATCACCAGGGATAACCTAATAATCCATCAGTAAGAATGAATCACAGCCCTGAACAGAGGGGTCCTCATTACATTTTTATTCTATAGCACTTCCATATCCTTCTTTAAATAGCTTTCCTGAAAGCTTTTAATATATTTCACAAATATTATTTAAAAATACTGTCTGAACTTTTTAACAAAACAGAAGCAATCTGGCAGCTTCTAAAAGAGAGTTACAGTACTATACAATAATATTTTAATAAGTTTCTTGGTTAGATATTAAACCCCCCACTAAACTGAAATCAAACCACAACAGTGTGTATATATATCCTTTTATGAATTATATCTGGCCATTGAGAATTGCTTTTTAAAGGTATCTTTTCTATGCATCAAAGCATACAATATTTCTAAAACTAAAAAAACACAACGCAAACATTTACCAGGATCCAGAGCCCTGTGAAATGGCATAGCAGGATCTAAATGAGGAGGGAGGTGACTCCTATAGACTTCAGGAGTTGCTCCTCTGTGATGAGGGTCAAAAGGACTGTGAGTCACTACGGGATCCACCCCTGGGACCGGAGATTTTGCTGGCACACTCTCCCTCTGTGTTGGAGTAAGTGTGTTTTTTCTTTCATGATTTGCTGGCTTCCCAGAAGATATTCCAGCTAAAACCAATGAAAAACCCAAATTAATAAAATGCATATTTTCCAATAGAAAATTCAGCTCCCAAGGAATGTTCTAGAGGACCCTGCAAACTGATACAAAAAATCACAGAGAATATCTAATATCACAAACTCTTTCTGGTGAAAAATCTAAATCCTAAAACTAAGATTGGCAGCGCTTCACCATATTACCTTCTTCATCTAGATACCTCTAGTTTAGGAATAGCTTCTGCCTTCAAAACACTTTTAATGTGATCCATAATCAAATGCAAATTAAGATGGAATTGCCTTCCCATCTCCATGTTACAATACAGCAGATTTTAATTTTCTTATGTCAATTAACAGCTTACAGCCTTCTAAAATTCCTTCTAGCCACCCTCCAAGTTGAGAGAAGCCATTAGAATAATAAAAAAAAAAAAGTAGAATGGATTACAGGTACCAGTTTAAAAGAAAGTTTAAAATTAAATTATTAAAACTTCTTGTCTTACTCCAGATAAGAGTAACATACCCTCGCTAACTCTATTCATCATAGGTGAACTCCTGGACATTGGACTCTGATAGTTCACAGGTGTCCTTCGAGCATTGGTATCATCATAAATCCCAGGGCTCAGCTGTGATTTGGGAGTTTCATGAAGAGTTGACCTGAGAACAGAGGGACCAGAGCTGACTACGGATGTGTGACGGGAACGTACTGCATCCCCGGTCTTCACATCTTCATATTTTCCTCGCTCCACCACCTTCACGTTTTCTGGCACCATTTCCAGCTGAGGCATTCCACGGGGTAGCTTGCTTGGTCCAGTGATTAAGGATTTTACATTATGTTTGATGGCAGACTGGCCAGAGTTGCTTTCATATTTTATGGGTGTGCCCTGAAAAGGAGGAAAAGATCAGGTAAGGTTATCCTGCCAGTGTTTCAGTCGTGTTTAAAAACTCACGTTGCTGACACCGTAGTTCATTGCTTCTGTCACATCAGCACAGAATACAATTGGATCTTAGGGACTGTTATTTGTCAGTTCTCTCACATTTCTTGCGTGTTCCCTAAAGGTGAATTGTCAGGATTTTTCTAATACTCAGAAAATATTTTTAAGCTTTGTAAGTTGGTAGCTTTCTTAAAACACCCACACACACACTGGTCATCATTCAAATATCTTGAACTGATTCACTGCTTAGTCTGTAAGCAACTGTTCAAATCTAGAAGTGCTTTTTGTATTTACCTGAGATATGGAGCCTTCTATGATTGGCCTGGTCGTCTGCACCATTTCAGGAGTCTTGCGACTCTCCTGGCTTAATAGGTCCTGTCTTGGGATTTCGTGGATGGAACGACCCATTTCTTTTATAGTAGTGACTCCATCGTATGGTTTCCCCTTAGTAATGGCTCCTTCAAACGTCCTTATGGGAGGTGACTCTCTCTTAATCTGTTTAGGGTATTTCAAGCCTTCTTCAAAACTTTCAGCTGTTGCTCTTGGTGTGCCTTTTATAGAAAGAAAGAATCACATTACTGGTATTAATAATTACAAGGTCTCTTTCTCATAAACAGAGTAACTAACTGCATGTCATAACACGTGAACTTTGGTTTGCTATAGTCTACAATAACATATTCTCAAGACAAAAAATTTGCCACAAAAATAACACTTAACAAATATTCAATCTATTACTGAAAGCACCCCATGTTATTTCAGATGCTGAAATAAAGGAAATAGCATACAACTTCAGAGGTCTGGGAGAATTGTTAGTGTTCATTTAAAAAAAAAAAGTGCTAATTACCAAATATTCACATTAAAAAAAGTCTGTTTTCCAAAAAGAAATAAAATGCTACACTTACACACTAGCTTTGTATGCAGGATATCAGAAAGCTGCTGATTTATGCTCTGACAACATGTTTAATAAAATAAGCTCCACCTTTAACACAGCTACCATTATTAATAACAGCTTTAAGGCCAAGAAATACAGATTTTTGAGGATGTAATTAGTGCTTGCCTTCAAAACTTGCACTACTTTACCTTGCATTATAGATCCAGACAACACTGTTCTCTCTTTTAGTTCAGCATGTGGGCTTCCCCTAGGCAGTGCACGGCATATTAAACCTAAAATTAAAATAAACATAATTTAGAGAATTAAACAAGTGTTCAAAAAAAAAAAAATCCCCCAAACAACAGAAACCCTCCTCCTTCTTATATACATTACAGATAGTATCTATATCACAATAGTGCCCAGAGGGCCCAGCCTCACTGTGCCAGGCGTTGTATCAACATGTTACAAACACCTTCCTGCCCTAAAAAATATCTTTCAGTTCAAGTATTTATGTTATTACATTGTTGCAAGTTTTAACATATTTAGAAAACACACGGTATTTTCTATAATTAAGCTTCACTCTTGCCGCAAAAGCAGTCACTGCTTCTCTTACACTCCAGTTTCCTTACCTAGTACAGAAAGGCGTTCATGAGGGGAAGTGGAATAAAAAGAAAAAAACCACCCAAAAATATACCTCCAAATTAATCGAAGTTCATATTGAATCATCTGGGAAGAGCTGAATTTACTGATCCTACAGCAGGAATCTAAATCAAACTCCCAAAGAACTCATAACTTTCCACAGTTTGAGAACAGAAAACGTGTCAGAGCGATGAGATACAGCTTAAAAGTATCAGAGCAGCTTCTCATATGCCAAAAGAGCCCAACAGTGAGCAAAACGTATCAGCAATTTAAAGGTAATGCTGAATTTCTATATACCATCTAGAAATCTCTTACTCATATTATTCCATCTGATGAAAATGAACACAAAATAGCCTTCACGGGTTACCCAAAGATGGGACAAAATGCATTTAAGGAGTAAGACTCCATAGTTTAGGCGTGAAACATTTCCTTTCGTTTGTATTTTTTTAAAAAAAGCAGAACAGTTACATAATGGCCTGACTCGACCTTTGCAGGCTTAGTTTGATTACAGTTCATTAAATCAAAATAATACTAGGAATGCCCTGCAGCAGGATACAGCAGCTGTGCAAGTCCTCTGCTTGGTAGAATTTAAGAGGTTTATTGCAGGAATGCAAAAGGTCACGCCAACGTGTTCCCACGTTACTATGCCACGGCTGAGACCAAGATTTAAGTGAACGGGTGTCTCCATGGAGTGCCTGCTGTGTGACTTGGGGTTGTTTGAGCTCTGCTCAGACTGTGAAGAGTCAGTTACGTGTGTCAGATCTCCCAAGAGGTGTATGTGCCAGCGGAACTACCTGCAGTTACGGTAACGCACCAGCAAAATAAAAAGGAAAACTGCTATCTACTCCAGTCTTATTTCCAGCACATTGGAATTGCAGTGGTTATTACATAGATTTGGTTAGTGGTATATGATTTAAATCTAATTTCTCTTTTAGTCTGCTCCACAAAGTAACTCTTACATCAATGCAAAAGGTTTGGATAAAACACCAACCACCTTGGAAGGAGCTGGTTTTACCTTCCAGTGGTGCGGACACTGGAGACTCCCGCATTGGCATTCCTTGCTTTATATTCCCTTCCATTGTATCATAGCTTCTCTTTAAACCAATTTCGTGAGCAGTTCTTGGACTCCTTGTTCCTTCACGAACATTTTTAATCGCTGGAAAAATTTAGAAGACTGTGGTTAGGAAACGTGGACAATAAAAAAAAAAAAGACAAGAGCATTACATTTAACGAGACCACAGGTCATTAATACTCTAACAACACAACTCAATATAATATTGCAATATTAAATCTCAGCCTTAAAAAGATCTTTCATGGTTTGTTAAAAAGATATTTGTTCAAACAGTTACTCATTTATCAGTATTTCAATTGAAGTTCAAAGTTAAATGATACATCAATTCTGATTTTAATGTTTAACCTTTCAAAATACAAACATTCCATGACAAATTGGAATAAACAGCACAGAAATTAAACAGTTAAACTGTATTTTAAATACATAGTACAGGAGACTCTTCAGAACACATGCACAATTTCTGATTTGCTTTAATTCTCATGCCCTCAAAACCACATGCAGGTCAACCCTTCTCCCAGATGACACCCCAGAGACTGAGGTTTACACCCATACACTCAGAAGCAGACAGACTTCGCTAGGGATTATAAAGAGAACCTGCTGCAGCCTCGACTTTGATCAGGTACAATATACAAATACTCACTATCATAAGATAATATATGCCCACTTTTGCCTTCATAAATAACATGGCCTTTGGCTGAAGCTTCCTCTCGGCACTTTTCTGGGCTGCTGTCTTCTGTAGCTAGCCGGGTGATAGTCCCCTTCAATAATGCATCAGCTGCTATGCCAGACTGGGACAGAGCTGGTGTACCCTGCAGTTACGTCAAGCAAATATAATTCAGAACATGTGTATTTATTTAAGAGAATAGGGAGCAGTGAAGGGGAAAAAAAAACAAACAACAAACCCAAAACCCACGACATTTTTTAGATCTAGAAAACCAGTTACTTTATCAAGCAGTATGGCTTAAACTTCTGCCTCTATTATTAGACATTTAACCTAAATATTAGTGAGATTATTTGTATGCAATTCGTTACCTTGTTAAGAAATACAGAAAAAAGAATAGGGAGTACAATATTACAGAAGTATTTCATGACCTATAACACCATTTTGGGAGAAGATAACATATGCTACATACTTAATGATGCCACTAGGTGTTATTTCTATCCAAAGTAATGAAACTTCCCCTTCTCAGTGGAGAATTGTTATTATTGCTCTGTGTAACTAGAGATCTCAAATCAAACAAAACAGTAGCGTTTCAAAAATGATGAGACAAAGGGGCTTAATTTACCTTTTTGGATTTAAACAGCATCTACACAAGACTGATTACAGTTGATTTTAATATTTGAACTCAGGTGTGAAGCTATTTTCATGGAAGCTGCTAATAAACCTTCAGTTAGGTATACCAAAGGCTCTGGTCGTTTTCTTTAAAAAGTTTAAAGACTCATATAAACGAAGATAAAATCATGGTAATGCTGATTCAGCAACAGTGGGATCTGACCATCTGATTGCATTAACATTTCTTTTTTCAAGGCAGTTCCTACTATGTGATATTAATTTACTTTTTCAGACACGCAAATACATTCAAAGTCACAGTTCAAATACGCTGTTTTGCTACAGCCTTCTGAGTAAGGGGAAAAATACCTGAGTTATGGAGCCTCTCAAAGAAGGAATAGTCTCAACAGAAACTTTATTGGTTGGAGTTCCCCGCGTTATACTTCCCTCCTGTATTGTTGTGGTACCTGATTTGAAATAATGAGACAATCTGATAAGTAAGAGAATTTTAAAAAGTCGCTACTCTATTTGAAATAATTAAATATGCTAGTGAGAACGGTTAGTTTACACTAAAATACAGTGAAAAATTCATTTTAGCAGCATGGATTTGAGGCATTAGACTACGCCTTCTTTTAACATAGTCTTTTACAGACTAAAAGTCTTTTACAGCATTAATCCATGGCATTTAGTTTCTTTTATTTTGATGTATTTGGATATTTCACGTATATTGCTCTGCGCATGCTCTAGCGAACAACTGAATTTTGACACTGGCACGCCTTGAAACAAATGTTTTTTAATGAGCCATGCAGACAGGAGGAGCTACCTACCAATGACATGCCTCGGAAAATAGGGAGCAGATTAATCAAATAATACTTAGAAATAACACTTCAGCAGTTTGAGCTCTAGGAAGTTAATTCTCTCAGTTTTCTCAGGCTCTGACAAACTTTCTTAATATGACTTTTTTTACCTCTAACCACACTTTCATGTTGTGCCCTGACAAGGAGTCCCTCAGGCTGGGAATTCTGACTTCTGGGAGAGAATTCTTCTTGTTTGATATAGGGCAGAGAACCTATTCAGAAGAAAAGAAGTTTGTTGGGTTTTTTCTTTAATTATGAGCCGTTAAACAGCCTATATAAACCACACATCAGCCTTTCTCCTCTTACCAGATTTGGCTGACTCCTGCTGCCTTGGCAGCCCAAGAGAGATAGAACCCACCGATGGCTTTGCTGTTTCTTGGGTGTAGGAAGCTTGACTATGGGATGTTAAGTAAGTGCCAGGTGTTCCCTGAAACAAGAAATATATTAGATGTTAATTCTTATTTCTGGAATTAAGATTCACATCTACGTTTAAAGGAGAATGCTAATACTAATATGATCCTATCTTAAAATGCTACAGTACATCACTGAAAAGTATCCAAGTGCAGAACACCAGGAGTGTAGTGTCATCGTTTGGAGACGCAGTTCACCTAAATCAGACATCCTCAGCCGTGATACTAAATGTAAACTACTGCATTATGTTCTATTTTCTAAGGCGCCTGTAATTCTTGGACTTTTAGAGGAGGCCTGGATAGGTCTTAAGTGTTAATGCTGTGGAACACCTAAGCCAGTACAAGATATTGAAGGTTGGTGAAAAGGCAAGAAATGGATGTAAGCATAGATTTTCAAATAATAATTCTCTTACTTGTGAGATTGAGCCTCCCATGATGAAGGAAGGTTTTTCTGATGGCACACTTGTTTTGGAGGATGGAATGAGAGGTGGTGGTGGTCTGGTGGGTCTGGTTGTTGGAAGGCGGACTCCTTCAGGTATATTGGTTATTACTTGGTGAGGTGCTGGCTGGAGAACTTCGGGGAAAAATTGTACATTAAACATTACAGTCTGTTGCGGCTCTACGAGTTGTTAGAGAGACAGGAACAGGAAAAGCAGAGTTCACCTGACAATTTCTGATGGGAATTGTCTCACAACACCAAAAAGCTATCTAGCTGTATTTACAACTGATATTCACTACCTCCAAGTGCATGTTATGCAATGAATGGAGCACATTTAACCTTGCAAAGTTCAAAAAGGAATAGTAAAAGCTGCACTGTAGAATTGCAGACTCTTGAAACTAAGCTTTTAAAAATAACAGTACAGGGTACATTCAAGTTTTGTGCTGTTTTCCTATTTTTAAAGAAAGTTCCTCTTCTTTAAATAGAATGCAACTGAGTCAAGTATCATCTAAGCTTCTCTGTTTTTGTCTTTTCTTAGCATGACATTATATTCTGGAGGAAAAAGCAGTAATCCAAGTTTCAGAATTAAGATCTGTCTGTTATTTCACTGTTTCGTAAAACATTCAGACTATAATATTAAGCAATTACAGACAGAAACGAATGCCAAAGATAGCAGCTTTCTCTTTTCCTCAACTCCCCCTTCATAAGAAAGGCCACCCATGAATATGACAGCACTTGCACTAAGCTGAAAAACTCTTGATGACTTTATCCCCATGCTGTTCTAACACTTCTCAGATCATCCTATTTGCTTAATAAAATACATGTTATGCAGCTGATGCAGCAACAAAACCCAAAAATACAACCTCACTGGAGCTAGAAAAATACCAAGCACCTATTTACATACACACACAGAAAAAAAAAATAATCTGTTTTCTTCTTTTGTTAATTCACGAAGCATTTAGAGAATAATTTGATACTACATCAAGTCACAGAAGTCCAGCTTCCAAAGAAAGACTCCATATCGCTATGATGAGTAATAAAATATTTACCTGGTGGGACACTATAGCGAGCTGCATTCATGTCAGGCTGGGGAGAGGCTTTATTGACTTCTCTTGGAGACAGCCTGTATGGTGATGCCGACCTTGTTGCTGTGTTCTGCACTTGTGCTTCCTGTTCTATTGCTCGTTTGACCTCAGCATAAGGCATATAGGCCACTGGTTTTCCTGTGAAGGTTAAAGTTATCAGAAAGAAAAGAATGCTGGGATTAGAAATTAAAGTCAAAATGTCTAGTTTACAGCACAATTTTAAAAAAGGGCCTACTCCAATGTCAGATGTACTCATCAGGTACAAACGTCTCAAAAAGTAGTATTAAGCTACAGATTAGTTTAATATGTTCTTTTGTATATGCTTCTATATCCAAAGCTTTGAAAAACTTCCTTATACTTCCTATATGTTAACAGTATTTGGATCCTTTCAAGTGAAAGCTCTACTATTGAAAAAGATTTCATTTAAAGAAGATTCCTTTCCAATCCCTGTTCATCAGCCAGGTTTACATGTAAATTCAGCCAGAATTACATGCCAATCCCACCAGACAAAAAGCCTCCCTTCTTTGTTTGCTTGCCCAGAGAAGTCACAAATCAAATTTCAAACACCAATCTCGCCCATCAATGGTGTTTAAAGGGAAAACATATTTTTACCGAGTTTAGGAAATTAAAAATCCAGTACCAGAACTTCACAAATTCCTTTCCATTGGCAATGGACAAGTATTTGAAATTACAAGCCAGAACAAGCCTATTGCAGCTGTGAAGTTACATCTTTAACCTCCGTAGTCAAAGAAAGATGGCACTAGTCATCCCATAATAGCTTTCTAAAGGGTCCTTACCATTTTATTTCATGGTAAAGTACTGTGTAGGTTGTCATAAGCCAATTCAACAACAGGCCCTTTAGTTTGACAAGATGCCCCACAACTCAGGCAGTGTTCTGACCTATGCAATGCAAGGGGTTTGAAGAGTCTGTGGGCTCTCTGCTGCTTGCAGCTGCGGGTGGCCAAGCTTCATCTGCATGGTGGATCTTAGGAAGCAGTTGCCATAATGATCTGATGACAAGTCAGCCTCTTCTAGTTTTCCGATTAAGACGTCCAGGCTTGTAGAACCATTTACATTAACCATGTTATCCCTCCCTCTCTGTCTGCCTCAATAACCACCTAGATTTTTGCTGGCAGAGAATTCACCCCAGAACTTTCCCACACTTCATGATACCGTACCACCAATGCCAAGAGTTATTCAGGTAGTATTGCAGTTAAATGGTACTTTTAAGCAACCCCAGACTTTCCACCTAAAGAAGGAACTTCCAAAAACCACAGCCTTACCCTTCCCTCCACAAATCTACAAGCTCCCTTCTCACTATTTGAACAGGCAAAAAAAAAAAAAAAAAAAAAGGTTGTTTCTTTCATTTTACTTAGGTAAAAGTAATTAGGGTGAAGCATTTTCATAACATAATTTAAAATTGTTATGCATATTAAATACAGAATACGTAAGTTTCCAAGAACATGATAATTTATGTTGCTAATACTGTGTAAACAACAGAAACAACACACAGGAATATAAAATCTAAAGATGCAGAATTATGCAACTGTGATGATATCTCTAACGTCGTAACATTCAGCACAACAATCTCACTCAGTTCCTTTCCCTGTTACAATGTACAGTTTGGCGACCTATTCCTTTTCTAGTCCCGAAAGCTGAGGCAAAAGTTACACACTTAGTACAGAACTGGGCCTCCCATAGTACAGAAACTGGGATGATGCAAAATATACACTGTCCATCTGAATTGCTCTCCTGTAACCAGCAACAGTAACAGACACGTCCTTACTTAGTCACCCTGACAGGTGCTGTGAGCAGCTTTAGCCTTGCTCCGTACTGAAGATCACACCAAGAGCCACAATCAGGAAACACTGGTCCAGATTCCAGAATTCAGTCCAAACCCTGCCTCCAAGTACCCTCTCTATATACAAAACCAACCAACCATCATATTCCCAGGGGAAGGAACCTTTCACACAGCCCTTCTGCAGACAGAGGCTAAAGCGTGAGAGTTGTACCATACTTCTGCACTCCGCTCTGGGACTCAATGTCCACACACGTACTCTAGTGCAGTAAAACTTTCCTCTTAATTGTGCTCATACCCCTTTAGCAATTCTCTCTCCTCTTTACCTTAGGCTCCTGAAAGGAGCTCCCCCAGCACACGTGGTGATCTGGGTCCTCTCACCTGCAGGCTTAATCTTTCTGAATCTCTCTCTGCAGGAACAACTCATTTGGGGATGTCACCCAAATGGAGCCAGTTTTTCTGCCTTATCCAAGTGGACTACAATGCACAAGTTCTCCCAACACTAACTGCAGCGGGATCTGTATAGTAGACAGGCTCCTTCAATCAAGTGCCATCAGAAAGTAATGGTTAATTATTGGTACACTAAACTGTCACTCTTAAACAAGGCAGCAGCGTAACAGGTGGACATAAAATGCAGGGTTATTTCCATGATAGATGTGAAAATGCCTACCTTCCCACTCAACATTAGGGCTCTTGGAAGTGGCACAAGGGCTTACAGCACTTCGATACTCCATATCCAGTTGCTCTTGCCTCTGGCGTTGCTCCTCCAGCAGCGCTGACTCGTGCATGGCTTTAATGTGCCGTTGATACAGTGCATAACCACTCACTGGTGTTCCAACAGGAACAGTACAGGGACTGCAGGAAACCTACGAGGAGGGGAAAGTATTAATATCAGGCACATTAACACAGGTCCTTACTACAGTAACTATTTTGCTCATTGACTCCACTGCAGCGGCAGTAGTCTATGTATGAGTGTTTCCAATGGTCCACACCTTTTTTTAAGCTATTACTTGTGTATTTGTTTGTACCTAACTTATTTAACCCCTCAAAAATATTACGATAACAAAGCAAATGATACATTTCTTCATTTGTTTCACGATTTTTTGCCACTTTAGTGTTGCGATTAGTTTTAGGGACAGCAGATACTCCTTCAAACATCACTTCAAACACTCCATACCATAGGTGGTATGACAGCAGCTCGGTGGTGAAGTTGTTGCAGGTCCATCTGCCCTTGCTTTATTGTGGATGATACCAGTATTGACCCAGTGGGATTTAACAGTGAAGGCTTTGACTCCCTGCTGAAGATACTGGAAAAAGAGACAGAAAGAAGGGAAAAATATCACCAAAAAGGACCAAAATTAAATATTTCAAGAAATTTACAGGCAAAAGTATGCGTCTCTACTTCAAAAAGCCAACACGTTTAGCACACTGGACAAATAATCAGAAAAAAAAAAAGCAGAATCATGTTGTGTGTTGTCCCACAGCACATGTCGTAGAACAGGCAACAGATGCTGCTCTAGTTTTACAATACAGAAATACCAAAAGAAGTGTTCAGAATCTACAAACCCAGAAATTTATGTATGTTCTTTCTATATGCATAGTACTGCAAGAATACAACCTACTTTATACAGAATACTTTGAAAAAAGAGATAGGAAACAGTAGATATATTTAGTACCCAATAAATAAATATACAGTAGTATACAACAGAATACTTTCATGTGGAGGGCTAATATATTTGTGAAGTGTAAAGATGGTGTCTGAAGAGGCAACTGCACTCTTCCAAAGAGCACACGCAGAACAACGATACTGGATACTTTTGACATTTAACATCTCGCCTTGGTACTGTGTTTATATTAAGACTACTGGGAGGGAGGGGGCATCGGCTCCAATGCTACGCTATGGTTACACAGGAATTACACCAGCAGAACGCTAAAAAAGACTTCAAATACGAATCATCAGTGACACCAGCCAGCCACCCAAAAATAAAATGGTTCCAAAGACATGCAGTGTTGAGTATACAGGGCTTTAAACAGACACGTGGGTTATCCAGTGCTTAAGGCCAAGTTCCCAGTAACCATTATTTGCATGAAGACACTGTACGCTCTGGAGAAAGAGGTCATCCATTTCGGAGGACAGTTGCCCGTTAATTTACAGACACTGACTAGTAAGAGTGAGGAACACTTCCACTACTCTATTATTAATAGCCTTCAAGAGATTCAGTTCTACTGATTGATATAACATGGTTCAATGACAGTAATGGGTACAGGACTCTAGAGGTTATACAAGCAAATAGATGTGAAATGTTTAAAGGTAACTAAAATATAAATATTTTATGCCCCTAGATTTTTTCTTTTATAAAGCAAGTTTAATCTCCTACTAAAAGATACATTCAAGCCTTTTTCCCCTGTCAAATTCAAGGCATTTTGGTTGCATTCTACTAAACTGAGTTTGTGAGAGCCAGAATCAATTAAAACAACTCCATCTCCAGATTTTTGGCTCTATATTCATTAAAGAGAACGAAGAGCCCACGTACTATCCCACACTAACCAATCCCACTATAAAAATATTCCAAATCTACATCTGAATTTGTAGATTTGTTCCTAAATACTGTGTAACAGCAACAAACTAACAAAACCAAACCAAACCAGAGAACTTCAGGACCGATCCAGTTGCACAACCAGCGTTGAGCTTCTCAGTGGATAGATGGGGGCTTTTACAAAAATCCCCCACATTACCTACTTAATTTTTTTAGTTGGTCACCAATTTTTAAATAGCTGTGTATCAGAAAATCCTGCAGCAGCAAGATCTTCCCCTTCCCACCAGATGTACCACGGAGCTACCCATCATGGAAACCCATGCCAGAAGCATCTTGAATCCCTTTTCTTGCTTTGGCAAATTTTCATTGTTTCAGTAAGATGCTGTCATAGAATCATAGGGTTGGAAGAGCCCTCTGGAGATCATCTAGTCCCACCCCCTGCCAGAGCAGGGGCACCGGAACGCGTCCAGGCGGGTTTGGGATGTCTCCAGAGATGGAGACTCCACCACCTCCCTGGGCAGCCTGTGCCAGGGCTCTGCCACCCTCAAGGGAAAGAAGTTCCTCCTCATGTTTAGGTGGAACTTCCTATACTCAAGTTTGTGCCCATTACCCAATGGTAACAGTTTGTGTCCCAAAGCCTGTGTCCTTTCCAGGTAATTGTTTAACACAATTCCCACTCTCTGAACAGATCCCAAATGGCTTGATCTCCCTCATTCTCTAGCTTTCTAGGTAGTTGTGCTAGTTTGCTACCTACCTAGTCAGTCTATTACCATGGAACCTTGCTTTACCCCTGCCTTAGAAGACCCTTCTTTTGGCTTGTCATCAACAATTTCAATCAACATTTCCCTCTGCTGCACTTCTAGCAAAAACTCTTTAGAAATTCTTTCCCTAAGTAGAAACTCATAACAACGTTGACAGTTTTTGCATTGCTGTTAAGAAAAAACACCTTTAAACAACTTCTTAAAGATGGCAAAATTTGAACACTAAACAATTAAACTCACCCCTGTCTGTCAGGTTCTCCATCAACTTCCTCATCGGCACTACAGGTGGCACTCGAATCATTATCTGAATGGGATTCTTGTCTTGCTGTATTAACTTGTTGTGACAAACTATAGTCCATTTCCTCTGGTTCTGACTTTTCCTTGGGTTTTTCCATATCTCTCTCTTTGGTATCACTCTCTATTTTCACTTGAATATTCTCTGGCAGCCTCATTTCAGTCTCTACAGGTTCTACTTTGGTATGCACTGGAAGAGTAATCACGGGCTTAGCTTCAACTGGATGGCTTCTACTGTCAACTTCCATAGGCTCTTCTGCCTCGTTATTTATTTCTTCCTTAACCTGTGGCTCAGGAGTCTGACTTTCAGCTGTTGATACACTTTGGGCTGTTAAGGAGGGAGACGTGCTGGTTGCAGGTTTGATAGTAGATTCTTGTTCTGCTGTTGCCTCAGTAGTTACCTTCGAAGCAGCACTCTCAGATGGAGTTTCTTCACTTGGTTTAGCAGGTTCTGCTGGAGTTGGAGATGGAGCACTTTCTGTATCAGAACTATTTTCAGCACCTGGAGGAAAAAAAAAAGAGTTTTGGTGTAAAGATTTACATTAATGAAATCTAAGTAGGCTTCGATGAACTTCAAATTTACATCTGCTGTCCCACAACACAACAAGACAATTGCCCTGAAGAGTTGACTCACAAAGGGAGAGCAACCAAAAATCAGCAGATACAGGTTAAGGAGGGAGACTGGAACTACAGAAATAAGACTACTTAGCTATCTTTGATCTTATACAGAGCCAGCCAAGTAAACTCTCATGCGTATGTCAGACACTTGGTACTTCCATATATGATGCAGCTTTATTACAAGATTAGAGTCAATATTCACAGTACCTAAGGCACAGATTTAATGATTTAAATTAACATGTTTTAGAGGCATCACTGGCCGAAGTGGTAAAACGCTGATTTTACATCAAAATCAGTCACATTTTATAGACACGTGGACTTGCAATTCTTGTTGTAAGTTAACAGTTCTAATTTATTTCTTTGTGAATCACCATTGCTCTCTTGAAAACGTTGCCTTTGCTCTGCGAAAGGTGTAAACACCATCAACAACTGAAAACCAACTAAAGGGTATTGATTCTTGCAGTAAAGAAACTTCCTCTTTTTAGCCTGGTTCATAAACTCCATTATATTATAATTAGCTTCTAGATAAATAAAAAACATTTATTAAAACTATGGCAACATCTAGAACATAGATTTATATTCAAGTCTTATCTTCCGATAAGAATCTTTGTTCCTTAGAACTACCTCAGTATTTTAAAAATGTTTGTTAAACAAATGGATACAAATTTACCTTCACTATCTTCTGGATTCTCTTCTTCATTAGATGCTTCAATATCTTCATCCTCCTGAGCTGACACAGTCGAAGCCACACTCTCACACTGCGATACATCTCGCTCCTCACGGGGCCTTCGCGAAGACTGATAAAGACATGGCATTTACATTGTACCGAAAATCTGCAAGTATTACTTCCTTTTACATGCATTCTCATTTATCAATCTGAAGTCGAAATGAAAGGCAGAGAATATCTATTTAGCACAGCATCATTCATGGGGGCACACCCTTTCAACTTCAGGCCAGCTTTTGCTGCTCTGATGAAAAATAAGTTTGAGGACAAACCACTGTGTCAGGATATGTTTGGGGAACAACAGAACTACTGCAGCAAACACAGACACCGACGCTCCTCACTTCAGTGAGAGAAGGCTAGGATAACACCGTGGTTTAGAGGATTCCGACACTCAGGATTCTACTTTAGATGCCCTAAATCTTTCAGTTCTCAGTCATCTACCAATTCTCTTGCTCTGTTTTGTAAGGTTACTGCTTATTGTGTTTCAAGGTAACTGTTCTACAGCAATGACCTGAACTTCTATAGTTGGTCTACTGATAAGGAACATGGTTTTCAGAGCACTAAGGAATTCTTCAGGCTTGAGTGTTCTATCTGATAGAAAATTTTCTACTGTATTTTAAAGCAAGAACTGATTAGTATCACAGGTCAGTGAGCACCAGCTTCCTTTTCTAGATTTATGTCACAACACAAAAAAGTGGGAAAGGAAACAAGTGGTGACTGCAAAAGTCTTAGTGAACCATGATGAATGGCTTCAGAAAGATGCCAAGTTTTCCCCTGCAAAACATGCAATGTCTGCTGCACTTACCTTCTGCTTGTGCTGTTGGAGGAGGCTGTCCAGGTTGTGTCTCCTTTTATAGTTGAAATAGAAGTTCTTACACTGAGCTTCACTTTTCGTCCCAACCATTTTGGCAATTGCTGCCCAGTTTCGTCCATGCTCCACTAGGCCTGTTCAAACAAATAAGAACCAATATTTACTATGATAAATGATTCAGCTATCCAAACGCAAATAAATGAAACCATGTCTATGGGAAGGTAAGATTCAGAAGTATTTCTGTCCTTAAGAGAACTCTCATTATGTCAATGTATTTGGTAATTACTTATGGGGTGAAAAAAGCTGTGTCAACCTGAATGTCTGCCTGTGAAGCCTTCAAACTTAACTCTTTGCTATTGCTAGCATGCAACACCTCCATTAAAATACTGATTTTATGCATAAGATTTGCAGGTGATAGTAGCTGCCAAATGACTAAACAAGTTACAAACTAGATTACCTTTCCTATGAAATTAATGTCTTACACAAAAGAAATTTTTGTAATTTATAAATGCATTACTTTGAAAATTTAGATATGATATAAACATCTTTACATCTGCTTCACAGCCTCCTGTGCACCAAGTACAACATCAAACAGCTTTAAGTAGCCCACATGAAAAAAGTCAATATGGGTCTCAAAAAACTGATTTTGTCTGTTAAAGATGTTAGCTTTTTTTAAGCAAAAACCAAAACTAGCAAATTTCAAATCATTCATTCAGTGTTGTGCTGCAAAAAAAAAAATATTTGTAAATACAAGTATTCAGAAGTAAGTCAAAAGCTTCAGAAGTTACCTTTCTTAGCAACTTCCATTTCTTCTTCGGTCCAGCGGGATGTTTCCACAGGCTCTGCAGAAGCTTAAAGAGAAACAAAGACACTGATGAGAGAAAAGACCAGGATTCACTATTATGGCATCAATCATGTGTCCCACAGTGAACTCATCTATTTACATTAAGGCTTGTTCAAGTCATTTGGGAAAGCTGCTCTTGTCAGCGGGAAGTAGACAGTCTCCATTAAACCAAGTTAGAGATACAGTAGGAACCACCACAACTGCAGCACAATTCAAGACTATTCTGCCTACAAAACTGTAATTAATTACCTGTCTATTAATTATTAAGGAAGACTTGTAACTTGGATGTATTTGCCACTAAAATTTTATTTAAACTGTCAATAATTACCATCAACTACTAAAAGCAGCAATCCAGCATGCTATATAAGCTAGTTCCACCTTGTTTCACTGACTGCTGTGCAAAGGACGGAAATGGTTATTTATTGACTAGTGGGTATCAAAAAATCTACTATTCTTGTATCCACCGAGTCTCCTACTGGACAGAGAAAAATAAAGGAAAACAAAAAAATAGTAAGTAAAACCAAGCAGGAAACTAAGTATGATTCAATGCAAAATACTTTTCATTAATTTCTCTGGATTTGATACCATTCTGTTTAAATTTCTGAATGGCATTAAGCTGCAACAGCCTCCATTTCCTTTTCATAAAATATGCCATTACACATAGCATGCAACATGGACCCTTCAACAGCTTACATTAACAAACAATCAAAGTAGGACACGATAAAGTATCTGATCCAGTGAAAAGCTATTTTGGATCTCCCAGAAAACCCTGCAGAAAATGTTTTAAAAAAAAAAAAGACAAAATTGAAGACCACTATTGCCTTAGTCTACCTGCTGACAAAAAAACCACTGTATCAACCGAGCAAGAATACCTATCACCATCTGACGTTTACAGTTAAATGAGAACTAATTTGCCCACTTACTCTGTTCTTTAGGACATGCAGAACATTTGAGCAACAGAAGAGTTTTTACAAATTCTAAAATAGCAGCTGCCTGTAACTACCCCGTTGAAGAGCTGGGAGCAACAAACTGCCACAGCAGAGCACTGCAAGAAAAAAAAAACAAAACTGCCCCACCACCCTGGATAATTATTTACTACCCACAAGGGATATACTGTTTGCTAGTATTTCTGCACCACCACAAATCATGTCAGCCTTTTCAGAAACACAGCCAGAGACAGCATAGTCTTGTAACCATGCCTGCTGAGAAACTAATGTTTTATTTTAAAGAAGTCTCTTGCCATTTAATGCAGGAACAGTAACAAAAATCAACTTGCTAGGATATATTTCAGATTATAAAACTCCCTGAAGTACTCAAGTATTAGGTCTACTTATTTAACAATAACATCCGTGAGCTACAGCCTGGAAGTCAATCTGTGTCAAAGGCATTTGGATCTCTACAGATCCATCGTTAACCCTGCAAAGAGGAAAAGAGGAGTTACCGCAGAACGGCTGAACTGCCTTTTTTCCCCCCTACATAGTTCTAACAGAGTCACCTGATTACACATGTACTACTCATGAAGTTACACTTGTGAAGTTTAACAGTACCACGCAAAATTATAAGCAGGCCTAAGCATAAAGAGATAATACTAAAAAAAAAAAAAAGTGCACTGCACGCACAGAAAATAGCCTTATGTCAGTGAAGAGCCTGACGACCAGATGGGTCCCCAAGTGTCCTATAAAAAAGCTACTCACAAGGTTCAGGTGGGGGTGGAAGAGGCGGTGGTGGCTCTTCAGTGGCTGCAGCTGCAGCAGCATTTGCTTGTGCAGCTTCATTTGTCATTGATCTGGTGATTCTGCCCTTCCGACGACCTTGACTATTGGCAGTTTTTCGGCCCCTAGGAGTGGCCTGCTCCCTTTCCTCCGTTTCCTCTGGTGCAACTTCAGTTTTGTCCTTTTCTTTGGTATTCTCTCTGAGAATAGTTAAAATACAATTCGGTCACATTCAGACAGCTGTTATGGGCAGATATTCCTGAATATGGATGTAAAAAGACCCAAAAAACAACAACAAACCCAAACCAAACCACAAACAAAACTCCACAAACCCAAAAGATGCCTTTAAGTGAAACAGAATTCACTTACTGACCACAATTTAGAGTTGCTAGAGAACAACACAGATACATGATATTATCAACTTCAAAGAAAATATGAACACTGGGATAGAACATATGAAAAAAACCCAAACCAACAAGGTGTAAAAATTATTACATGTGAAAAAAAATAATCCTACAGCTTTTTCCATCAGTCTGATCAGTTGAGCCAGACAGAGAAATTGGTATGTCCAAGAAAATTTTAATACACAAAATCTCCCCTAACCTACCCAATTTTCAGTCCAGATTTCACTGCCAGACTAATGGAAATCCTGGTCTGATCTTTGCAAAAAACTGCAATCTAGAGTGAATTAATTCACTTTCAGTATGTATACTTACTTAGATTCCTCCTTCTCATCCTTTTCCTCCTCATCTTTCTTTTCTTCCTCTTTTTTCTCTGCTTTTTCTGCTTTTTCCTCTTCTACTTTTTCTTCTACCTTTTCTTCTTGAGAAGGACGAGCAATTTGTTGCTGAAATGAAATGAGATTTACACATTATAACAACTTGATTGCACAAAGCGCAGCAACTTGTACTCAGCAGAAACACTGATGCTCCCACTGGATAACATTTGAAGTTACAGTCACTGCACACTGGTCTATACAACAGTAAAACACCTCTGCCCAAAAGTGTAACATGTATCTGCACCCTGAAATCATAACGAACACGATGTTCCAAGCATTATCTCCCAGAATTTAGAAGTCCCCTTTGCCGCAGGATGTACAGTTTCTATATATTAGCTGCATATATCCTCAGAACCTCTCCATTTATTTTCTCTTATGTTTCTTCTGGTCAGCTGCCCCATTCAGATACGGTATTTTGTCTTATAAATTCCATGGAGGCACACGCTTCTTCGGCAGTGTGAGCACAGAGGTGATAACGTACACGTGTTGACAAATATATGTGCTGGTTTATGTCACTAAAAATGAACAGCTACGTTTTAAAAGCTCTTGGAGAGGTCTGACCAACGTCTTTCGTAGTAATGGTGTCGCTCCTCTCAAATTTTATTTTTAACATTGCCCATTTTAAAATATGCGAAACCTGAGAGCTCACAACTTGGAAGCAGAAGATCTTGTAGCATGAACATTATGACCAATTCTAAGCCATCTTCTCAAAACTGTCGTTAGTAATTAAGAAATAAAATTGCTCAAAAAATCAGGTCAGGAATTTCAGACTTATGTTTCCAGTGAATTTACAGAAGAAAAATTATAGCCTAAAATTGTTTATTTATTTGTTGAACTGTAGTCTTTATTGAAATGATAGTTTCACAAGCACATAAGCACTGACAAATGATAACGTAATTACCATTACTCCTAATTATACGAAGAAAAACTGCACAAAACAGTATTTACGCATTGTCTGTTAAGAGACTCTCACTCCTTATCTTTCACAGCAATCCAGATGGCTACCATGTGCAAGTATCTCATTTCAGAAAGCACATAAATTTGATTTAAACTTTCCAGAAGATACAATCTGCTTTAAACAGGAATTAATGGAAGAAATTTCTGTTACTGAATGTGATCACACAGAATTACCAGCATGGTCCCTTCCAGCTGCTTAAAAGAAAAAAAAAAACCAAACAAAAAACCCCAAAACTAAGAAATATAAGAAGAATTTGTGGCATTGTTTTTGCTATTCCTTATCACACACACAAAAATAAAATAGTTTAAGCATTCCCTGTCTGACTTCACCGTTAGAGATGGCCTAACATTAGACAGGCCAAATATCCTGTGATGTTTTAAGAAAGCATTAGAAAAAATGATACTGCTCATACAGAAAAAAAAATCCCAAGTATTAGGAAAGATCTATCAAATCTAACTACAGGAAAGATTTACTGCAGTTTTAGTGTTGTAACCCTCCCTAAACATATTTAGGAGTCTACATATTGCTTTTTGCCATCCACAACGATATATGTGCAAATGGCCAAAACATCTTTCTTTCTAACTCTGACGAAGATCTCTGTCCACAGCTTGCCTTCAAACTCCTTCCTCTCCAGCTTGAAACACCCAGCAGTAGTTTTCTGCTACTAAATAAACCATGTAACCCACTCCCCAGACTCACAGAACCCTCACATGAAGCAAATGGTAAATGAATTAATTCTCCTTACAGGCCTCAAAAGCCAGCAACCTACGTGAAGCATTTAGAGCTTAATCCACATTGCCCATTCACCCAGAACAGTAACTGTAACAAGGTCATCTTCCCAGTGCCCCAGAAAAATCCAAGCCTTCTCTACTAGGCACCGTACAAGAAGAATGAGAAAAGAAAGCCCAAGGCTACAGGCGAGGTTACAGCGGGCAGGACTTCAGCTAATGGTGAGGGGAGAAGGGGGAGGAAGAAAGAGCGCTTTTCCTCTTCTCTGAAAATATGTAAGTTTATTGAAAATGCATGATTGCAGTTTAAATTTTGCCTTATATATGTTTTCTTAAGAAACTACAGAACACAAGAGAGGGTGGGGAGTTGGATGTGGCCACACCAAGGGAACCACCCACAGAGGCTGAAACTGAAGGGGCTTGAATGGGTTCAAGAAGCCACCTCCGTCAGCCCAGTCACCCACTCAGAACCACAATACCCAGGCGCTCTCCGCAAAAATTCCATGTGTGCAGAACCCACTTGTTCCTTACCGGGCATTAAACTCTGTGAGTCAACTTTAAAAAGCAAAATACATGTAATACTTATATAAAAGCTACTTTTCAAATAAATACCCAAAGAACACTTGGCAATTCACGGAAAGACAAGAACAGAGATTTACAATATTGCCATTCTAGAACTTCATTAACTCAGATTTTGCAGTCCACTGAGAAATTCCTCAAAATAGGCTTTTTCCTTTTCACAGAGGAACCAACCTTCCTGTAAGTGTAGCAGCAGGTGTCACTGTTTCACTAACAAAACTGAGGCTGGAAACCGTCACAAAAAGGACTTGTTTTTGACATTTTAATAATGTGAACTGGAGCAGAAAACCCAAACATTAACCGCTATCATCTTGCTGCAAGTAATTAGCATTTAAGATGCTGGCACTACTTGGTTATGCAAAAACTTCCTTCAAGCAGGGCGTCAGAGACACACTAAGATAAATTATTTCCATTGTGCTAGACAAGGCAAGGAGTTTAAAATTGCATTTTCAGAAGAAAAAATAATTTAAAAATAATCTGTATTTTACATATAATCTATTTGCAAAACAGTTGCTGAAAATCCTCTGTTCTTTTTGCCTGGCTAACTTAACATCACCACACTTTGTAAATAACAAGATTCTCTATTCCACAGTGAATTTATTTAACATGCATAATCAATAGGTCAAGTGCAGGTTAAACACAAACCTTAAAACAGCTGAAGCCTCAGTCAGCGACGTACCTGCACATTCATCTGTTGATTAAAACTTTTACTATCCAGGCAAGGGGACGGGCTTTAACTCAGGGCACGATTCAAAAGGACAAGCCCCACACCAGCACCGACATCACACAGCTCTTTCGCAGAGGCCGCCTGACCCAGCAACGTGTTTATTCCAGGAAATTGTGTCATTCTGCCACTTAAGCTGCCTACGGCAGAGTTGCCCATCTCACATACAACCTTCTAATCTCACCGGGGTCACCCGAGGTAATCCCCACCACGTCGGGCTTGATTGGCCATCACAGACATACAGCAAATTTCTGTCTAGTCACATCACTGGTCCCTTCCACCTGCTGCAAAGGGACACGGCTCCGGCCACCACCGTGTGCTGACCAGGCAGCCAGGCACAGAAACATCCCCCTTACCGACCGCCACCAAATTGCAATGAAAAACCTCACTGGGAGAGAACTTCCTTTCAATGAGTTACTTAAGGAGTTCTCGATAATTGATGCAAAAGCATTGTATATCCACGCATTCTTCCAATACTATGTCAGAAACTTGTTCTTCATTTGAAAAGTCACATTTGATTTAAGACGCACTTGTTTAGTTGCCTCTGCACACATTCTGGAACGGTTTAGGTAGCTTTATAAGGCCTTTCTAGACCTATTTGAGAACAAAAATGTATCAGAATTCAATCAGCCTTATGTCTCACAACATGACATGCCTTAATCCAGCACTCAGCTTCTCTAAAGTAACAGCCTCCAAGCTGAAACTTGAGTCAAGTTTCTGAGGGATTTCACAATCATTAGCATGATTAATATCTTCTCCACCGCAATATTCTATTTGCTTGCCTTCTAATTCACAAAAATATATGAACTATTAAGAGTTTAAGCTGAAGCAGCTGTTATCGGCATAGGCACATCTTGGTGCACATCACAAATCTCACAGGACTTGTGTTTCCCATCAGCAAAGACGGTTCAGGTTGTTGCTGTTGAGATATGAAAAATATCAGCTCCCAACAAAGCTGGGGTGTGGGAGGGAGAGGAGGGATGAACTGCAATCTGCACCCCTAAGATAAAAATTCTGGCAAGGAAGGCGCTTCAACACTCTCAAGTGCTTTTTTACTAGCTGTTAGAGATGCTGCTAATTAATCATTAATAAAATTAAGAAAAACAAATATGATTTTTGGTACTATGTAATTCCTTAATTCACTAAACACACTAACTACAATGCTTCTGAATCTAAACTTCCAGAAATGGTAAAATTTCCCATTTAGAATGTTTAGCATATTCCTTACAAATACACCTCAGCATTCTCCAGAGCTATAAAGTCCAACACGTATCTGCGTCCTTACCACGGAGCATACATGAACTGTCTAGCATTTTAGTGATCTGTTGTAGTACTTAGTGTGGATCAACAACCAGCAACTTACAACTTTGCTAAGATTTAAAAAGAGCTAGTAATTTGAGTATAAATCAGTATGCAGAGGAGCAGTTACAAAGTCGGGCAGAGCACCTTGGGTTTCCTTTTAAAGTGAGCTGAGTTCATGCATCTATGGCCCTTGTGTACAAGGCTGTAATTAAAATCTTTCAAGTTTATATGCGTTGTCCAAGGAAAGCAAATAATTTATGGATTGAGAAATCCATTCAAATTTTGCATTCTAACAGCTCCAATACTCTCAAGTTTAACGATGTTGAAAGACAGTTAAATATAGAGTTATGATCTCCCAAATATCTCAAAACTTACACTGCACTACAGCTTGAGCCAATTCTGGCTCCTCAGCTCTTAGAAGAGCTCCAGAAGAAAAGTATATGGCAAAGACATTGCTCAACCCATGTATGCTTACTATGATCACGCCAATCTCATTTTTATACTGGAATATGAAACAGAGTCCCTCAAAACAGCAGCATTATCTGTGTTTAGTGTCCACAGTGATTGTCTGCATTTTGGATAAAACTCTTTCATTTCCATCTTTGTATTTGCCACATATCCATACTTTCATCGGAATCTTTTACCATGACTAGTCACACAACAATACACTTTTCCTATTAAAAAGCATTATTAGGCTTAGAAAGTCTAACAGAAGTTCTGGCAAAATACAGGATATTTCCAGTATTTTCACCCATCACAGCAATTCACAATTGGTCAAAATAGAAGCTCTAACTAAATTCTGTGCAGAATGAAAATGACCTTATCCCAAGCAATCCATAATTTGTGAGGTACAGACAAGTCTTCTGTGACCTGACCTCTTCTCTTAGAACTCCAAACTATAATTTTAAAAGTTTAAGTACAACAGTATCACAGAAGCACACCACAATGACTGTTTCTAGCAAACAGGATCAACTTATCAAATGAAGTTGTTTGCAGCAATTTTCTTTTATATTTCTTTTACTGGGACTCTCAGAAAACTTGTATTATTAGAAAAGAGGATTCACATGACCTGAAGCGTAGTATTTAGTTAATTTGCTGCTCTGCAGTTCAGTACAGATTTGAGCAGTCACAATACCTCGAAGTCTCAGCAATCTTCTTTTTAGCACCGCTGCCGAGATATGACTAAATCAAATAACCCACATCTCTTCAGATTTTAATACCTGCAGATTTCTAAAACCCTGAATTTGAGAAGACTGTCCCCTCCCACCCTCGTCAAGCTTCAGTTCCAACAAAGCACTGGGTATTTCTTCAGCACATCATCTTCACACCAGTTTCCAGCTGTTAAATTCATTTTAAGGATACAAACTCAAAATACCTGCAGGCTTCGTTGTTACATCTAATACGCTCTTCATGTACTTTATTTCATATACGACCCTTTTTCCTAACCTCATCACCAACATAGCTTTTATTCTATTTTCGGTACTTCCGAAACACCTGTTTCTCAATTTTTCTTTGTTTTTTTTTTTTTTTCCTCAATATCCACATTAACCCTGGCAAATGTATTTATATGCTTTTTGCACATAATATGCTGTTCTTTTGCCCTCCAAAGACTTCCAGAAGAAAGCTTCCTGAATCAGCAGAATTTTTTTATTTGCCTGCATTACATTGGTCTCTTTCTTCTTGCTATTAAGTTCCAGTTTGACTTTGAGCCTGACCACCAAATAAAGATAACTATTAATTTCTGCTTTCTGACAAACATTGACATAATAAGTGATTATATATTTTCCATTGCAAATCACACACTAAACCTAATTTCTGTTGGCTTCAACATAGGATTTAATGTTAACTTCAATGTCTATTGCAGGGGTATCAAATGAAATGAACTTTCATATAGGAAAAAAAAGAAGTCACAAATGTGGAAAGAAGAATATATTCCACAGAATTAAAAGCAAACTAACCAAGAACACCCTTGAGGTCAGAATTCCTGAAGTTTAAAGAGGGCAAGAATGCAGTAAAAGAAAAATAATTATTTTTCTTTCCTCCCCTCCCTGCCCCGCCCAACTTGCTTTATCAGATAGTAAGACAGCTGTAAATACAAAACAATAAAATAACAATATACAAGTGACAAATAGATTTAAGATACCTGGTTTCTTCCTCTGCGTTTACCATAATTCCTTCGCACAAGGGCTTTATAATTTTCATTTTTCTTGGTCAAATAATAATATAATACACAGTCAGGAACATTCTAAAGTGAAAAGGCAAAAAAAAAAAGGTTGTACTGGTATTAAAAAATACATTTTCAGTGTTTAATTTCTCTCATCTCTTAAACTATTTAGTCCCTAGACTAAAATAAAACTCTATTAGATTTGTTTGCTCAGCAGGGAAACAAATTCATATACAAATATAACAATATAACTATGCATAAAATTGTAATGTTAAACGCAGGTCCCATGTATGTATATATCCCTCAGCCACTTCAGTCTGCATGATTAATCTAAGATAGTTCGCAAGTTTGAAAGTTTTTATTTATCATAATAGCTGTACATATTCAAGATGCTACTGTAAGTATGAAGAAATCCTAATTCGCCATTACTGCTTACATCGGTTCTGCAAAATCAGTTCTAAAGACTAGAATTGGTTCTAAAGACTACTTCAGCGAGTCGCAGGATCCCACCGCCTGGAAAAGGGGTGGCAAGATTTCTTAAGAGTTAGCACAGTGGCTCAGCAGAGCCAATTATGTCCTTACCTAAACAGCAAGAGAGCTCAAGAAGCTTACCTGCTTCAAAAAGAAAATAAATCAAAACTAAAAGAAGCGCCATTTTCTTTTATGGCTGTCCATAGTGTCATTTCACTAACTTTTTTGTTAGATGTTTGCATGCACCGATTGTGTTACTGATCAATTATTACAAAATCCTGTAAAAGCAGTAACTTTTTTTGGACTTAAAAAGTTTTTTCCAGGAAGAGAAAACAATGCTGCGATAAATGACTTACATTTGGAAAGTTAGGGATCCCACCCTAGGCTCTACTTTTACTAAAAAAGGTCTTACCTTTCGTTCCAGGTAGGAAGCAATTAGACCAAAGTTCTTGGGATGTTGGACAAACCTTTTATAAATCAGAAATTATTCAAGTTTAACACCATAATTCATGATCAAATAAGCAAAGCAGTCTTCCAAACAATCTGCTCCATCAGCAAGCCTTTGATTTACAGAACTGAAATTAAGTCTAAAAAGCCCAGTTTTCAAATTGTGCAAAATCAGAAATAAGCACTTAAAATTAGCTATTAGCTGATATAATGAGATCATATACCTATTTTTCTCATTTTAATCTTATCACAGAACTAAAGTATTTTTAAGAAAATTTCTTATCTAAGGACTAAACGCATGTGAGCCTACTCACTTGAAAAATAAGTAGAGAAGTCTATAACTTTTGCAATTCATTCACCCAACTAAGAACATTATCAAATATTATTGCACAGAAGCTTCAGCATTCCCTATTTAACAGATGTTTACTGTGGGGTTAGGTATTTAACTGTCACTTGCAACACAATAACAATAAGAGATAAGAAAGCCCATTACTTTTCCTTAAAAATCTCTTTCTCATGGTCGGTCCAGACATTCATGAACTGTCTGTCTTTATAAACTTTCATGGGATCCTCCATCAGACCATTCATATTAATAAACTTCACTCGTCTTTGTTCTGCATCAAACATCATGGGAGGAATGACAGAGAGCTGACGCATTTGTTTTTCATTATTCTACAGGCAAAGAATAAAAGAAAAAGTAAAGAATACAAAAAGTTGCTACTAAAGTTCACAGTTACTGAATTACACAACTCTTTAAAGCTCCACCACAGTATACATTCACAGTTAGTTTGAAACTTCTTTTTGTCCGCTTCTTGACTCTTCTAGAAGTTGTCACTATCCCAATGAACACTTACACAGTCAGCTAAAGGGAAGCATGTCACAAATGATGAAAAACTAAAATGGTGCAGGGTTTTAGAAAGGAAGAGTTTTCACGTGTTAGAGCTGTAAAAAACTAGCTTGCAGCAAGCCTGCAATGAACACAGACACATAAGAAAAATCTAAGACAGATACAATTAGGAAGTGTAATCCTTAAAAGAAAAGCATTTGTAAGACCTGCTTCAAGCCAAACTTCACATAGTCTCTTCCAACCAGCCCAAAAAGGTTTCTCTTATCAAAAACCCAAACCCTCTGAAAGAAGCCTTTGGCTGCCAGTAAAGGGATATTGAGTCATTTGCTGTGCTTCTACAGCAAAGTACAGACAAGAGCCTCACCTCCTGCTCAGAGAGTCCATCGATGATTTCAGAAATCTCATGTTCACTTCTAGCAATAGTTGCTGAGAGCCCAGCCCCTCTTTGACCAACTCTAGATCAGGGAAAAACAGAAGTAGTAAGGATAAAGTGGAAAATAGCTATATTTTCAGATTTTGTACAGAATAATGACAACTTTCAAAATTCTTTAAAATACTGTTACCAGCCTCCCAAATTAGTTAGGGCTGTTCTTTCTTAAGTAGCATCAGATTACAAACTCTGTTAATGCGTTGCAACTTCAAACAACTGCTCAGTTTTACACATGAATTTGGAAGGCTCAGCAAGGGCACGCTTGAGTCAACGTCAAAAAAGGAGTGTTAGAACCGATTCCATTGCAAGTAGGTGTTTTAGATACATTAACAGGCTTCTGCTGAGTATGAGAAATGTTCGCCAGTGGCAGAGAAATCATCATCTTAATTAGTGCAACTGGTATACTGTGAAAGATAGCATTTTTTTTAAGTTTTTAGAAGAAAAAATACATTAAAATTGCCTTTCACGAACTTGGTGAAGTTACTAATAGAGCACTGAGATTCACTGCAACACAGGAATATTTTTAACTTTTGAAGTGATGGAGGGCGCTGTAATTTGAAAGAATTTTTCAGCTAATGAGCTTTACACTTAAGAATGTCATAATAATATATTACCGCATGTGGGTCAGAAAGCATTTCAGAGATAAAAAATCACTGATAATTAGAGAGACAAGACATCTTCGTTTGCACAAAGATTTTAGTCAACTAATCAATTTGCATAAAATATGACAAAAAACCCTTAGTATTGACACAGCAATAGTATTACAAGCACAGCCACAAAAATGCCATTACATTAAAGAACATAAATATAATGTAAAGAGACAGCGTAAAGAGACCCCTTCCCACGAAGTTTGCAGTTACAAAGATGTGATATATTCTTAAAGTAAAAGCTTTTTACAGATAGGAGCCCTGTTTCTGTTCTAACAATTTACTTTTTCCCTCTTTTCCTGATTCCACTAAGCCAGATCTCACAGACTTCATGATATATTGCAAACTACCTGCTTTTCCTATGTTTTATGAAGTAAGGGGATTTAGGCAGATGGTTAGAAGAGATAATGAGATGAAATCTTTATGGGGCTTGAACTCTCCAAGGTGTATTAAAACAATTTCAAACATTAGATAAACAGATTCGAACACAAATCTGAATCTAACTTGACCTAATTCTAATGTAGAGCACTACCAAGAGTACTGTAGATAAAGTGAACTCTCAAATGAATTTCACTTCATTCCTTTTAAGACTCTTACAGTTTCCATTTAACAAATGTCTGATAGATAAAAATTAAGTATTAGCGACTTAATTGTCGTAGCTTGCATACTTCAAAAAGCAAAAATGCCTGGAATAAAATTACATGGCAAGTACAACAAAAGATCACTCAAATTGTTAATTAAAGTCAAATGATTTTGGAGTGTGCAGGCTAACGAACATAGGGATCATGAAACAAAGGAGTAACACAGACACCCAGTGACAGAAAAATGCTACGTATAAATTAGGGAGTAGGCCGAAAATGAACAGGCCCACATGAAGCTGATGCTCCAATTATCTCAAGACCAACACCACAAACCTCTTTGTGCATCTGAACAGCTTCATTCACATTCTTACCAAGCACCACAACCTAACTAGCCTTTGCTAATTAGCCCTTTTTCTGTAGTGCTTTTGGAAATGCATGGGGTTTGATGGCAGATCAAAAAAGGGAGATAGGAAAGGAACAACGTGGGCACCACTAAAGCATCACAAGAGGACACCAAACTGATGAGGCACTGCTCTCAAAGCTGAGAGGGAGGGAGAGGAAAGGGTGAGACGCAAAAGGGTGGATATACAAGAAGGACAGCCAGGACCATCCATAGGATGTGAAGTCAAACTTGAGCTTGGTGACATGGGGACCATCAAGAAATGAAAGAACATTTTACTTCATACTGCATCATACACTGATACTCTTTTTTAAAGAATAAAGTGATGAACTTAAAACTTAACCATTAAGCTAAACTAATTTTGTTATAAATAATTTTAAAACCTAAGTCTTAAGAGGTATTTTATAGGAATATTTCAAATCTATGTAATACCTTTGGAATCGCTCTTGCTGTTCTCTTTGCTTGCGGATTTCTGGAAATTGTTTTTCATAGTACTCTCTTGTTTTGCTCTCCTTCGCTTTCCTGCGAGGATTATTTTCTATCCTGTCAACTTTCTTCTCCCATGCCTCCATCAGCTGATCATAGCGTTGACAGATTTTTTGTTCCTGTTAAAATTCCAAAAGTAAACTTTGAACTAAATGCAAACACATATTTTACCATTAGTGATTTTCACTGGGTCTCTTCCATTCATAAAGAAAACAAAAGAGAAAAAGCTTTTTCCTTGTTGTACTTTAGATGAATTTCAGCCAAATGACCAACAAACCACAGTTATAAACCTGCAGTTTACTTTCCAATAAATCTACAGTATTTCAGCTTAAGATCTTATTTTTCTAATCAATGGGATTTACAAGACAAATTTGGGAATGCAAGTCAAGGATCCACAGAGAAAACCAACCACGTGCTCTTTTTTACAAATACATGACAGTATTACCCGTTGTTTTCTTGCATGATTTCTTCTTTTAAAGAACAGTATTAGCTTTTTCCTCATCACCTGGTTTCTGGAAAGCAAAATTGGAAAAAAATAAAATGTGAACTACATAAGAATCAAGCACTTCAAAATTACTCAAAGCCCATATGGATTCTGGGTGCCAGATCGTTATTACGAAAAGTATTTTTAGGGGTAGAAAAATAAAAAAAAGAGGGAAAATTCCTGATGAAACAATCATCTAGCTAATACCGTATTTTATCAGTGAGAATATTCTTGAAGTTGGCTGGAATGAGCAACTGAGACACAAAAGCTTCCAATTTCAAGCTAGGTGCTCTCCTTCACCACAAGAGAGAGATTATGCTAAAATGAGTAAATTTAGCTTAAGACATCATGCTTTGAAAAAAAATTATCTTTGCAATTGAACACTGAAGTTAAGAGGTTTACAATATATTAATAAAAATATTAAGTATTTTGGAACTGCTGTACAGCTACATTTGAAGGAGTGGAGCAAGAATTATTCTTTTTTAAGGGAAGTTTTTAAAGGACAATCATCTGTAGGATTTTTCCTGTACTTACAAAATATTATAAAATGGTAGTAAAAGTTACATCTCATAGTAATATGCACATAACTCACTATGCATTTCTTCACATCTGAAACTGACAATTTCTTCTGTTGTGGAAACTAGTAGTAAAGAAATCAGTTAATGAAAAAAAAAAAATCTTCTGAAGACAGTAATGTTCTTCAACAAATTTGAACAGGGATAATCAGGCCACAGCAGCAAAATTTGTCTCAAAAACACTGATATCTGAGTTTCAGAGTCAGATATGAAAATAAGTACTTTCTTCCCAGTTACCATCCTAGAGAAGCCATGAAAAGGCCTTGGTCTTCATAGTTACAATAGAGTTGGATTTCCTCAAAGAGGATTTCTAAGAAATGTGCACTTTTATGGCAGTTACAATTCAGCTATTATTTTCATCAAAGTCTAGTAGCAATACATATTCTGAAAATAAGCTGATTTTTGCAGCAATAGAATGATCACTATTTTGGTATTTCAACACATTGCTACAGAGTGAAATCAAAACTGGTCTGACACAGACACATAAAAATAAGATTTCATTCTACGATACAAATGACTTTCTGTAGAGAAATGAGTTCACCATTATCTTTGCAGAGCTGAGACACTCAAAGGAATCAGATGCAATTTAATGGATATTTGAATTTGAGTACAAATAAGCTTAATTAAAACATTTTAAAATTAATTTATTAAAGCCTTATTTCCATTTATAAAACATATTTGCTTCTGAGAACTACAAAAACTCATACAAACATGAGAAAAAAGTTCTACATTTAAAAAGAAGCAAAAAAAAAAAATTTCCTCAAAATCCACCTTTCTTCCAGAAGACGACAACCAGTCTACTTCAAATCACTGAATCTGTTTTGCCCTAAATAACAAGTTTAGCATGCAGCAACTCTGCTCGCAGCCCAGGACAGAAAATCAGGATACAGTTAAGTCAATAAATAAATAGATAATAACAAAAAAATCATTTATTGACAGCCTTAACTTTTGAAACACTTCTCTGCACGGTACAGTCAGGAAGAGTTGACCAGGCATATCTACATCAAATCTGATATTTTAGGCTTTGAAAAATGCAAGCGTTACCAACTAAAACAGTAAATTTTGTGATTTATTTTTATCTTTAAGTTATGATGAAAAGTTACTGTTTCCCTTTACCTTCAGTACATATAACTCATTACTTGTAGCACTGTTCTACAACAAAGAAATTGGAAAGTTACATAGACTAGAAGCTTTTAAATATGGTTCAAGTACACACATCCTATTTGTAAATCACAGATGGAAAAAATTTGAATGTTTGAGCCTAGGCCCCTTAAACAGCACAATGACAAGATAACTTACGTTTTGATGTTTTCATGGTAGACTTTTGTGTCTGATGGTTGGTTGTAAAGCGGCTACAATTTTGGATTAGAAAGATATGCTTAGTACTTTTCAATGCATGTAATTCTAAAAATATACGCGATATATTAAACAATATTTTAATATTTTGCCAACAGTGCCACATCTCAGATTACTGCAATCTGAAGGGATTAGAAGACACTCAAAGCACAGATTTCATTACTTAAAATTAAATCATTATAACTACCTATATATATAACACTATTTCAGGTTTTCATATTTCAAACTCTTCTCTCAAACAGATTTGAATCTATATTAAAATATTACACTTATATGCCAAATCAGTTCATTCAAGCCCCAATTCACCAGTGTATTTAAACACATACTACTTTTATACCCAAACATAGAACTACATCTGTTTACCACAACAGAATTATAGACAGAAAAGCAACACTGGCAACACAGAAAATGTAAGGAAAAAAAAAAAAAGCAACAAACAAAACAAAACCACCAACTAAAAAATGCAACTTACCAGTTCAACTTTTGGACCAAGGCCTTCAAAAATCTTGTGAGCTTCTTCTGCTTTTTTCTGCAAATAAGATTTTTTTGTATAGTCTAAGTAAATCATCTGAAGTTAGTATCAAAAGTGCACCTGAACTCTTTCACTTAAGCTAGCTGCTAAATCCCTGTGTCATTGTACTACATCCTTCTTAACCTACTTCTGCAATGTTGCCTCAGCAAATCAAGAAACCTGTACCTGAACTGCGCAGCTACTACTCTGATCTCCATCTTTGGAAGACGACAAGAGCATAAAAACTGTTCAAAAAGAATATGAATTTAGCAAATAATATAGCAAATAATTACACACACAGAGAAGTATGCCAAAGGTCCTCCTTCCCTCACACGAGGCAAAGACCTCAAAATAATTCTGACCCTAAAGGAGGCAGCACTGGATAAGACAGTTGGCTTTCACAAATTCATTTCAAGCCTGTATGATCTTCCAAAGCCCTTTGTCAGCAGACACGAGTATCTGTAATGACCCAACAGACTAGTTCAAATTTGCTGCTTTCCCCCCAATAATTTATGTGCTAGCCCTAAAACATCTGCAGAGAAAAATATATACGAAACCAATCCACAGACCAGTTGTTATTAGAAAGCATTCTGCTAAGTTTTAACCTCTTTGCACATAATTTCAATCTTGAGAAACTCTTTGGAACTCATAGCTGTATAAAATAATTATATATCAAGGAAATATTATCGTGTTACCCTGGTAGAATGGTTTTTCTGGTCTCAAAGCATTTAAAAGTGAATTCCTGCCCTATTACTTTAACCATATTTTAGCCAACAGTAGTTGAATATTAAAAGTAATTATCCTAAACTGCATGGTTTGAAGATGAAAGTTGCCAAGTGGACTGTTCTCTTGTACAACTGTAGGCGAAAAAACACCAGACAAGTGCTATGTACAGAAATGGCTTAATACATCTTTAATAACCTTTTAAATAAGGCGGTGAGTTTTGACACATGCTATTTCTACTAAGCCCCATCAGCATTGTCATTCTGCAGTACATGTAATTCCTGCTATGAGAACTCAAACCAAGCACTAAACAGATTCACAAATACATCAAGCGTGGTAATTCCCCTTGTATACATAACACTGTATGAAGATCTACTTAATGAAGATCTGGTCATTCACCCACATCTTAAGTGTCAGAAGTCAAGAGCTTAAAAAAAAGGCATAAAATCTTAAAACATATGCAGTTTTTCCCTTTCAGCTAATTTAAATGTTGGTCTTCAGCCAAGCTTGTCAGTATTTACATGAGGAAAAGAGAATTCAAGATAAATTTCTGAAGCATTTTTTTATATCTATCTATATATACACACAAACCTATCTATCTATCTATATATGCATGTGTGTGTAGATAGACAGATAGGTATGTCAACACAGAGGTCTAGGGGTGAGACCCATACATGTGTTTCCCTAGACTGCTTATAAGATAGAAGGAGGACCTTGTGATCAAGAACAAAAATGTCATGCAAGTGTCTTTCATTTAAAGTAAATGAATATTAAAAAGAGGGGCAGGAATACCACTAAAATAGGAGAAGCAAAAATTGCCCCACAGAAGTGAATTAAGACATAATGAATTTTAGCACATTGGGTCGGACTTACAGCTACACTCAGTCAACTGAAAAGCACGCTTACCCGATTTTCATCGTAAATAATTTGGACGATACTGCGGTGTTTCTGTTCCACTGGAGGAGGGGAGACAGGCCTCTCTGGCTCTGGAGGCTTAGCAGCTTCTTCTTCAAGTTGTTGCTAAGAGACGAAAGAAAGAAAATCAGCCATCCGCACCATGTTACCCTTACCAGTAATTAGTCACCAGAGATAAAATATGCATCTGATCAACAGTTAGCACTGCGTGTTGTTTCTCCTCTTAACTGACAAGGAATGAATGAAATGGTTTTAATGCCAACAGGGACAGTAACAAGACTATTTTTTGTACTATTGGTAAACCAAATTAACTGTTTACAAGTCTCACCTGCATTAAATCAGACTTGTTTCAGCTTGAAATTTAAAGCCATTGTCACACTGTAATTTATCCCTATTTAACTTTAAACAAAAACCTTAACTTTGGAGAACAGTTACACCAAACCTGCCTCCTCACAGAGGAAGAAACGTCAGAGATGCCTTGCTACATTGTAGATACTGAAGTGTCATTATTACTGCTCTTTCTTTTTAAAAAGGTACAGAAGTCCTTCTAACAATCCACAGAGAACATCACTCTAAATGTACTTCACAGCAGAAATAAACCACTCCACACCTACTGAAGTTCCAAGACTGTTACTATACCAACTAAGCAAAAAAAAACCCCGTAGTATTTTCCAAGCTACCACACTGCTATGATTTGTTTTCACAAAGAAATCCGATTCAGTGACACCTTCATTTTTTAATTGTAAATATCCTTAATCCATGCCTGCCACACACGTGCAACAAAAAACTTCTGACGCTCCATCCTGCCTTAAAACACCAGCTAGAATGTGCTATTTTGATTCATGAGAATTCAAAATCTAAAATTTTTGCAGAATGTCATAATAAGCAGGCTCAATTACTGCAGGTAACAGCAACTTTGTAATTTTTTTAAGGTAAACGGTACTACAAACAAATGAACCTTCATAGATAATACACATAGTATTTGCTGATTTTGTGGAAAAGTGAACAAACGAACAAAAAGATAAGCATCACTAACACACAGCCAGGTACTTAGTGACATCCTTTTTTGGTTTTCTGCTGAAGGTCACTTTACAGGTCATTAAAATTCAGACGTAATTAAATGCTTCCAGACCATAAAAACACACCACTCCAGAGAGATGTCTATTTGCTATCCTGGTCCTACAAGTCACCAAATCCTACAGCATAACTCTCATTTCCGACAGAGTTCCCATTGAAAAAAAACCCTTAAAGCTGGTACTACTTCTATCTGGATCTTTGAAAGTCATAAAAGGAAAAGGAGACAAGGACTTTGTTTTTGCCAATGAGCAACATATGCCTAGATTGTAGGGTTGGTTTAGTTGGCCACAAGAGCCACTGGGAAGGCAACAACTACTGCCAACAAACATTTCCTTTGCTCCCAACGGCTGAAGCGCAGTTCTCTGATGCAAAGCATTGCCAGGACCGTACTTAAAAAAAAAAAAAAAAAAAGAGAGAGAGATTTCTTCCTTTATTTCCCTGTTCTCTCTCTTCACTCACACCCCTCCTACTATACTTTGCCCCAAGGCTGACCTGAACTCCAGATGTTATAGGATCTCTTGCCCTTGTGAAAGCAGATGATCCAGAGACTTTTGTACAAGCTCTGGTTTTGGAGACACGTGCAAGGGATTCTCCCCTTGCACAGACTGTGAGAGAAGAAAGATGATAGCCTCCCCTCATCCAGCAGTCTTCTTTAAAGCTGAAATTACAGTCAGTGCCCTTGTTTCACTAGTCATCTAACAAAAGTTAAAAATATAAAGCCATCTACTGTGGTGTTCCTATGCAGCTTTCTCCTATTTTCAAAAATGTGTAAAACTACATTATATCCAATCTATTTAAATGTTCTCGCAAAATCGTACACATAACCTTCCCTTTTCAACTTGTTCATTCGGCTCACGTAACCAAAAATTCACCACTACCACCAACAAATGAAATAATTCCACACCTTTTTCACTGGCAGATAACAACAGTAGTGTCTGCTATGCTTACTTGCTTTTTCTTCAGTTTAAGGATTTGCTGTTCAACTTTCGCAATCTCACGATCCACACGGTCCATGCTCTGTATCAATTCTTCCTTTGACAGCTTTGAAGGTGAAGCATTTTGGTCCTCCCCACAAGGCTGACCAGAAATTGGAGAAGATGGTCCCTCATGCTTTCCTCCAAAAGCTGGGTCCTTTCACGGGGACAGGTTGGGAGGGGAGGAGGGAGGGAAATTGAGAGAAATCAGTCTTACTGGTAACAGGCGAATGAGTGTTCAATAACCAAACTAGCACGCATGAATTAAAAAGAATTTCCAGGTATCTATATCTCCGTTGAGGAGCCGAGTTAAATATTTCGGTTTATTAGTGTTCTAAATATTTTAGAATTAATGACAGGCCATTTATGATACCATAGTATCAAAGTCCACCTTTAAAAATAACAGCAAACTTCACTACTTCGAAACCAAAATAAGATCAAAACAACTCCCTTTAAAAAATATATCTTCATAAATGTAAACAGTATCTTTTACATTTAAATAAAGGGTTACTTGAGAGCCAATCCTCAATACTCTGCACGTATATTGATGAGGATATTCTTGAAGATAACCACGGCCAGCCTCATAAAGTACATCCGGAGTTAGTTGTGGTTATAAATGATAATTTTTCTTGAACTTCACTACGAAAAGTGATGACAGGTCACTATTCACTTGGCTTTGATTTTTTTGTCTTTTCTTTTTCGCCCCTTTCCAAACAACATATTTCAACATGCTTGATGTTCTAACATCAGCACTGCTGTACCTTGTCTTTGGTTTTGTCCTCAAACCATCATGCTCCACAACTACCCAGCTGGCAAACACCAGCTCTGTTATACATCCCTCATTCAAGCCAATGTGCCTGAATTCCTCTTCTCCAGATAACAATAGGGTGTACTTCTACACTGAGACAGTAGATTTCTTTATGTAGCGTCTGGACAAAAATTCAGTTACATGCAAGCATATTAACACTGCATGCCTTGGCTTGGTTTCTCCAACCCCCTTTGATCTTATCTTTACTATGCAACACAGCAAGTTACTAAGAAATCACATGCTATTATAATTTTACTTTACTTCACAGTTTATTCACATAAAAGGAATGGTAGAGAGAAGGCAAGACAAGTAATCAACTTCTGAAAATCTGGTGCCTATTAGCTTTTGAATCCATATGGTGAAATTTTTCTTTAAACGATCTGAGTTTAGAAACTTGATTGCTCACCTTCAAAAGTCGCACCCCCTATGCACCACCCTTTTGGTGTGTGAGTCAGTGTGCTTATATGCACGCAGGAGAGAAGATATTAAAAATGTCAAGAGACATTTGTCTGCTCTACACAAATTGCTCTAATCAATATTTAGTATCTACAATAGAAAATATCCACACCCAACAAGACTGCCCTATATTTACCCAAAATGAGACAGTGACATGTATAATTACTGTTATGTAAATAAGCAGACTCATTTCAAACGCTTAAAAGGAAGAGAGAGTGGAGGGGAGTAATTTGACCATTCAGTACCAACATTCACTACAGAAAAAAAGAGGACTTGCATGCATTTGCCAGCAGCTATCAATTGAAAAGCAGAAATATTTCATATACTGTACTATAATAATTTTGCAACTGAGATTTTAATGACTTAACGGTGTAGTGGCAACTCAGAACTCCAGTCTCTTTACTGTGTTTGAGGCAGACTTACTGTTCTTTTTTATAAAAGAGTATCACTGACTCAAGACCACAGGTTTTGATAATGTGTAAAATTAAGTTTCTGGGACAAAAAAATGAACTTAAAGAAATTTTTTAAATTACCTAACAGGAAAAAAAATTTGATTAGATCACAACATAGGAAGTTACACCTTTAGCATCATAACTGAAAATGGTTTTACCTTCTTAATATCTGCAGATCTCAACCCTTCCTGCAGAGGATGTACTAAAGGCAAAACAGTAGCTGCACTGACACGCTGAAAATGGGAATCAGAGACTTGCTCAAGACGTGGTCGCTTAGATTCCAGTGAATCATGATCTGTCTGAGATGGACCTGGATGAAATTGCTGTTCATATCCAGTTCTCCTTTCCTGAGGCCTAATATACAGAAGAGATAAACTATTAAAATATGCATTTTCCATACAAGAAAACTACTTGATGCTCCTCAACCCTTTTCAGATATACTGGGGGTTCAATTTAGTGAAGCTCCTTCTAAATAGCAAGACAGACAAGTACTTGTAAGTATGATCTTCAAGAACACAACGCTAAAATCCATTGAAAAAGAGAAAGTTAACTTGAATCTTAAAAGACACTGTTTAAATGCTTGCTTATCGTTACAAACCCTTAAAAAGAAACTAAACGGTGACACAATAATATTTTTTTAAATCGAAGCTCTGATTCAAATTACAAACAAAAAACCTAATCCATGAGATAAATATAGTACTATATTCCACTGAACACAGATGGCCACACAGCTTGGTTATTTCATTTTTGCAGTCAAATAATTTTCAGATATACAAAGCATGCCTCAAATAAGCCATGAGCCTATTTGGAACTGGATCTCTACTAAAATGCTACTACATGACAGAAACGGTCATTGATTCAACCCATAAGTCATTCAAAAACTCCTCCTTCTCAGAAAAATGCAGAAGAGTATCACTAGCTTCTTTACACTGCAATGCACAGGATGTCCATAAAAGAACCTCATACGCTTCAACATCTTCCTATGAAGTGCCACTGAAGAGACGACAGTAGTTTCCTGTATTTTGCCAGAACTACTGAAGAGGTTTTTATGAATTTACATTGCGGAGAGAGGGGGAATTTACTTCTATAAACTGAATTTTTGAGATCTCTAAAAGCTACTATGATTCTTAGCACTAAAACAGAGCCTTACGGACGTTTTGGTGACACAAGATGAAGGCAATATGCAAGCCTCATATCTCACTATCATCAAGTTATTTCTGGGAATATTCTAATGAGATTTTAAGGTAGACCAGTATTGACATAACATTCATTACTGGTATTTGTTCAGAACCAGATACCTCAGTTATAGCCAAAACAAACTGCTAGCAGTAACCCAGCATATAAAATTGCTCCTAGCAGATATACTTACTAAGAGTCTGAGAAAAGAAAAAAACCCCAAAAACGGTTGTTACAAGAAATAACTCTTGCTTACAATTGTATATCAGCATACTAATATGAACTGAGATGCACAAATTGTACAGTAACCGCATCCCTAAACCCATGCATGTTCTTGCTAACTTACTACAATCCAGTTATCTTACTCTGATCTGTAGTGGGGTTTTAATTTTTAAATTTGGTTTTCAAAGTACATCCAATATTCTTCAGCTACATAGTCAAATGAATGCTTAATACAATCTGAAAACTTTATTGAACCTATTAACCTCACAGTACTATTAATGTATATTTGAATATTCAGCAGTATCCACCGTGACGTAACAGATTTCACTGAGAAGTAAGATATTACCAATCCAAAACCAAGTTACAACATAAGAGTCACTGTAATTGTCCACTGTACTTGTCCTCAGTTAACCTGCTGGACTCCAGATCAGTGGCATCTATTTACACAGAGACAACAACGGTCTATGAGACTGACAAAAAAGGTATTTAGAACAAGTAATTCGAAGCTGTCAAGTATCTTGCCAAAAGTAGCATACACTCTGATTTAGTTCTCTGTGCCTAGTCCATTTTGTGCCACATTTCAGCATTTTACAATTCTTACAACTCAAATACCCAATCAGCTCTGTTGTTTCTTACTTGCCCAGCCACACAGAGACCATTTGTTGAATAAACAAAGCTAATCTAGGAAATATGAGGATAATATTCACATTGTAACAATTCTTGCAATTGTTGTTTCTACTCGGCAAGATTAACCTTATCCAAAGTTACAAACTTTACACACTTGTAGCCTAAACAGCATTAAAAAGTTCGCAGTGTGCACTTGGATTCCCAGAAGTTTAGGGACAGTTTTGTTAGAAGAGTGTGGGAAAAGCAAAGCAGACTGTCACTTCCTGGTGAAATAAATATATTGGTTAATGCAAAGGAACTGAGGAATTACACAACAGCTACAACCCTGAAATGCAGGAGGCTGACACTGTTACACCAACAGAGCATCAATTATTCAAGTACTTAAAGTACGCAAAAAAAATGTGAAAAACTCAAAAATCTTCCTATTCAAAAGTCAAAACTAACTTTACAGAAAGCACAGAGTCACAGAAGATTCCTGTTCACATAGTTCAAAACCAGCATCCTCACCTGTCTGAGCCCGGGTGAAATTCAGAAAGCAAGGAAGGCCTGCGCCGGAGCTGCTGCTGCTGCTGTTGCTGTTGCTGCAAGAGCTGGGTTGCCTGACTGACTTCCAGGTGAGACGAACGATAATCGGGAACTGCAAATTCCTAAATGAAACATACTCGCGATGTTAACAGGAACAACGGTGCAAAAGACAGGATAAAACGTTTCCAAAGTTATTAAATACAGACAAGATCAGATCATCAAAGCTTTATTCCAGCTCAAAAAGAGAAAGTTTGTAAGTGGCATTTCTAAGTTTTAAATGAACTTTAAAGAGACTAAATACTTATGCTAAGAATTCCACCTAGTTTATCAACAACTTGTAATAAAACACAAATGAGCCAGCAGCAGCAGAATATCCCTTAAAAAAATTCCTTAAAACTCAATTTTGCGCATCCAACTACAAAGTGATGAACTGAAAATATATTTTAACAACCCTGAGGTAATTCCTTCTGTTATCACCTCACCATTTTTATATCAGACCCTATTAATTAGGATTAAGAGTCAGACGAGATGCATCTTCTGACATACAATTTATAATTATGTGAGGTACAACACAATTTATTTGTCCGTATGGGTCTTCAACCACTTGCATGCAGGCAGCATTAACCAAAGAGAAGCTCCACAAGACACGCAATAGGTCATTACCTGTAAGATTAAGCTTTTACAAATTATCTAAAAATAAATATGGAACAAGCCAAAAAGCTCCAATTCTTGAATTTCCTTTTGCAAACATGTAAGTAGAACAAAATATCTAAAGTATCCGTAGCAGCAGGAGAATTTCATTAAAACAAGGGAAACCTGAGCTGCTCTAAAGCCAAGAGCTCATCCTCCACGACCAGCTGTGCCACAGAGAGCACAGGATGGCAGAATAAATGCTCGGCAGAAGTGACCAAGCAGGAGACTCTTAGAAATCCCTTCCCCTAAATTCTGGCTCAGGACACAGCTAGCTGAAAGCACTAGCACAACTGCTTCAGAAAAAAATTCAGTGTGTAACACAAGTTTTTACATTTCAGATTCAGATTCTTCACCTTGCACACAGATTTTTTTCAAGAACTAAGTTTAGCTTATAGAGAATTGAGCCCAATATTCCTTACAGAGAAGAAGCAAAGATGACCATGGGTTCATTTCTTATGCTCCTGGGCCTAATAGGAGATTAATTAAGAAGAGTTAAAAAAGAAAAAATTTGTACCCACAAATGCCCCAGTCTCTCAAAGGATTTGTTACACCCAGAGCACTGCATTCGTATTAGATGCATACTAACTGGAGACAGCTTATTTGCACGTTCTTGGAAAATTATTGCTATCAATGCATATGGACTCAGACACACTTAGTTGGCCAACTTTAGTATGATCAGCAAATTAAAGCAAAGATACAACAAAAGTTTATGAACACAATCCCTAGTTAATTTATTCAGACTACAGGAAACCAATGATAAAACCAGAAAGTTTATATTAATTCCCAATGATAAAGATATAGAATTATAAAACTCATTTTTCTGTCAAAAAAAAAGTAAAAAAAGCAGATACATATATAATTTTGAAGAAGCAAAATGCAGTGCTTTCAGAAAAAAAAAGAAAAAAAAGGAGGGCAAAACAAACCACCCCACAACTCTACCTAAGCAACACTGGCAGCAGTTCTCCTCAGCAGGCAAAACACTTCCCTTGCCACTTTGAGCATTTCTATTTAATGTTGAAAAATCAAATATAAAAAAGCAGAGGAAGTAAGAACGAAAAAGATTCAACCTGCTGAGGAGACAGGATTCTCAATGTACAGCCTTTAAGAGAAGCAAATTTTTAAAGAAGTGTTTTGCCAGTTTGAGTAGATTTACAGATGTTAAACAATAGGAAATATTGACAAGCTGTAGGGTTTTATTTAGGATACCTTCACAGCTTATAGAGTACTTTTTAATGCTAGTCTATGTAAAAAGAAAGAAGCCAAACTCCAAAGGCACAAACATTGTTAGACTGATTTCCCCAGCCAGATTTAACTGGGCACATCACCTGCAACTCCGCTGTTTTCTAATATGAACCACTTCTTCTACATGGTTAAAAACGAATAATCCCATTTGTCACAGCAAACACCCAAATTATACTCTTGCTAAATCTGTAACGCTGTTGTCTCCTTACCTGCTGGTGCCGGGTGCTAGGGAAGGTGTACTGGACAGAGTGAGTGGGATAACGACTCTGTTCTGTGCTGAATGCTCCTTGGTTAGGAGGGTAGCCTGAACTTGACATTATCAGAGAAGAAGTCTTCACAAAGCTGTGAGATCAAGACCAGCAAGCAATCATGTTTCTAGGAAACCGCCTAAAGGAAAAAAGATCACTGATAAGCACTGAAGTACCAGATGTACTCACAATACATTTACAGCCATAGTCACCTAAGCAAAACAACCATTACCAGTAAAAGCTTTTTCCTGATGTATTTATTTAATAGGTTACTCTAGTCTGAAACATGTTAACGGGTCTTAAATGGGCTCAAAATGAGACATGTCAGCATCATCTACACAAAGATTTGAGGATTATATTGTCGGAATACATCGTTTTACCAGTTACCAGTTGAATTAGGAGGATTTTAAAAGAAAAATAGGTCACTTGAAATAGACATTAAAGAGGTTATAATAGTCTATAGATGGACTCTTTATTTACAGTAAATTTCTTTAGCACAACGTGAAGTTCACTTTCATTTCTTCTACAGAGTTTTTGGATTCTGTGAACTGTTTCTTACTTTCAGATTCAGGTACTATTAGGGCTGCTTTACTCAATGCCACCTACAGTTCATTAAACGACAGTGTATTAGTCAAGCCCTAAAATACTATTACTGGCTAACAGCAGCTTGACAAAGGAAGTTAGTAAAAAAGAGTCAGTCACAAAAAAACCCCAAACCACTGTTTCAGTTGACAGCATAGTTTGTCTCATATGGGATGCCAGCAATTGAGTATACTATGAAGCCTTAGAACAATCCTGCTTAGCTGACATTCAATGACTACTTTGCCTCTACTGTATTCTCCAGCTACAGATTTACAGTGAACACTGAAATGCATACTGATCTGGGGAAGATTTTAAATACCAAAAAAATCCAGACAAACTCATTAACGAAGTTCACGCATCTATGAAGCTGTGTATAGTTTCAGCTGCTGAAGAACAGCAGACATTAAACACTGCGCCCATCAGCACTTCGAGCAGTTAAATTATGGCTCTAACCAAAAGAGTAGGAGATCTATTTTTTGAACAGAAAATATTTCTCTCTGATAGTTCAAAAGATGTAATCTTTTATGCCTATGTATTAAATACAGAATTCTATCAGACTTGTAGCAAATTCTCTAACCTCTGGTCCAGAGCCCTAGCAGACATATCAGACCTTCAAATAAAGTAACTGTTGATCCCTGCCTACATGGCTTCATTTCAAAGCACATTAATCTGCAGCCTTTCACAAACATCGCATGTAAAGTTATACTTCTGAACTGCATTTTCCATTAACAGTCAATAGACAAAATCAGCTCAGGAAAGAATTAGGCACCGCTATACAAACAGATCTTAAAGCTTACCTGACATATTTCATCATTCCTGTTCTAGTTGGGGTTTTTTCCCCCCTCTTCTCCATCAAAGAAAGCTTTACATGTTGGACTATCAGAATAATGAGACAAATTTAGATTTACTTCTTAAACCTGACTTTCAGATATGAAAAATTAAAGAAAACTACAGTTTCTTTTCCAAAGCAATACCACAGATCAGTAGTTGTGTGCTTTATAGTACCTATATATCTATTATAGTACCATAACTCATATCCAAGTGACAAGTTCTAACAAAGAATTCTTCACCATTAACATTTATTATACTTCATCATTCATACTGCATTCATTAGAGTATATCTTTACCAACTGCGTGATGGTCTAATAGGTCTGAGTCATACACTTTTCCACTTCATCAAGAAACAGTGTCAGAAAGCAAGCAGTTTTATCAACACACGTTGTACTGGTTAGTTACAAGGTATAATACTTGAAGACACAGATGTATCTCTAAATCCAAGCTACAGCAAAAAAAGCTTTTCTCTCTCAACTTCCATGCAAGTCCAGGTAAAACCATGGCATACAGCTCAGTCAACTGTTTGCTAATGTGGTAACTACTCCCATCACAGACTGGTGAACATTTCTTATTAAATGAACAACTGGCTCCATGGTATAAGGATGCTCAAACAGTTTAAGGTTACCAAAGTATAAATGTTAAGTTTCGGTCTTCATAAATATGCGGAAAATAGCTAACTGGATTATATATTTTTTTTAAAATACATAAATATATATGTCTGTGTATACATATAAAATATATATTATGTATAAATATAAGTATATTATACCTAAATAATAATAAGTATATATTAAATATGGGGGGGGTTTATATATATATATATATTTGCGT
>VXBO01009499.1:201965-213903 GCA_013400135.1 Rhinoptilus africanus
TATATATATATATATATATTTGTGTCTGCTACACCTTAAAAACTTTAGTGAGGAATAAAGGCAGTAATTCTGGATCTGATCAAAGCTGCTTTAGCTCAATAGGCTGTGGCTGAGGATGGCCAGCAGCTGGCATTTAGGGAGCACATACCTGTACTTTCCCAACAAACTCTCCAGCCTTCTAGCGACTCCCCAAGACACTCCCTGTGGTTTAGGGATTCCTTGAGTCACAGCCTTTCTCTTCATGATTTCTTAAGGGCTTTCTATTCCACTGGTTTGTCCAGCTCTTTTCTGCACTAATATAAACTCTCCCCATTCACAACTGCTTGTTGCAAGAACCTCTACAGTTTAGTGGCATTTTGCATTAGAAACCACCAGTTTTTGTTTGCTCCCGACCTGCTACCTTTCTTTAATATCTCTAGCTTTGGCATCAAAACAGACCAAACATCTACATCCTCTTCCTTTCTTCCCTGTTGCACACAAGATTCTGTAGACTTCTATCCTATCCCTTCAGCCATATCTTTTCCACACTGACGATCCTAGCCAACCACTTCCAAACCATTTCTAGTCCTGTGATGCTCATTCTGAGGCACAGGGAGCCAGAAATGCACACCAGATTCCGGGAAAATATCAACACTCATCCTGTTCTTATTCTCTTCTCTGACACACTGACCACAGCCTGGCAAATCTGAAGAATCTGGGGATGCAGAGGAGATCAGGGGAGCAACCACTTGAAAAATCACACATGAATATAGGTCAACTACTGCATGATTCAAGGGCCTTTCTAGTTTCTCTCTGTCAAGTTACATCTTCTTTTCTCAATATTCAGTCAAGCCCACAGGTTGATTATTAACCCAGGTGCTGAAAGTTCAATCCACACTTTATATGATGCTATAAAGGCTGCTTCTCCATTCACAAGAACTTCAGATTGTTAGGTTTGTGATAGGACTATTACTCTTGAAATCTTCACTGGTATATAAGAACCTGTCCCAACCAACAGTAATGAGAGGTCCTGACCATCTCTCCAGATTCTGTGCTAGACATGTAATGGGGAGGGGGAGGAGGGGGGCGTAGCACACCAGCACGAACATCCTTCCTCCATCCAGCGTTAACTCAAATCCCTAATCTCATAACCTACAAATTTTACATAATACATGTGAAAACATTCAGTCTAATGGCCTTCCTACTGAGAACTGCAAGTATGATCATGTTTGTAGCACCATAATAAAAATAATAAAAAAGGTGAAACAAAGAAAAGCTGCCAACAGAGGAAGGCAACAGACACAGCATTAGAGGTCATAGTTGCAGTCAGTAAGAGAGGTGGAAAGTGAAGAGAAGGAAAAAAAAAAAAGAAAAAATGAAGTTATCAATGGTTGGGGTGCATTCTTCCCCTCCCCAAGGGAACTGACAAAACCACAGGAAGAGATAAGGGCGGTAACAGTAGAGGAAAATACATGGTTACTTATTGACAACTACAAGGTAGGGAGGGAACTAAAGGATGGGGATTCTGCACAGGATCTCATTTCTTTCAAGACAAAACCAACACTGTAGTACTACAACATGTAAAGTGACACTGAAGTACATTTCCTTCCCCTCTTAAGCCTCCTCTTCTTGTTACAGACATTTATATGTGCCTGCACGCTCTCCTAATGCGATCTCTCCACAAACTGTGCAGACCCCATCTTACCTCCCACTCTCCTATATGACAAGCCGGTTTACACTCTGCCATACTGGGGTCGGGGAGGAAGGGGGGAAGAAGTTTTTCCCAATATTTGACTATACCACCAATACTCTGCTCATCACTCCCTGTCTTACTACTTTAATTCTGCAATTATGGATGTAAGTACTTGACTTCAACTCTTGTTTCTCTGCAGGCAACCTTAGGACTGCTCATCTAAAAGCATCTGCCTCTCTCTTCAGCATCTGCTCAAATGTATCCAGCAAACACAAATTATTCTTCATTAATCTATTTCTTGGTCAGTGAGGGCAATGACAGCTTCCTGCTGCAGTCTCTCAAAGTTCCATATGTTCAGACTATGTTTAAATACGGCAGCCTTTTTGCATAAAATTTTAACTATGCGTGTAGGCTGTAAACAGTCTCATCCAGGCTTTCCTCACTGCTGTATCCTTCCCTTAGTCATGACAAACTTCATCTTGCTCCACTCAAATCCGATCCAAATTCTCCTTTAAAGCTCCTCGCTATTAACTCTCTCTGCTTCTCCAATCCTCCCACTGGTTCCCTCTTCTCTACCAGAACAGAGGCTGCCCATCTTCATTTTCAGCACCCCTGACAATTTACAATACAAGAAACCAGCTTCCAACTCTGCGCAATGACAGCAAGATTCTGTTTTTAAGACAAGTATTTTCATACCTTCTCACGTTTTTCTGCAAATTTCAGAAGTTCCTCATATAAACAGTTACAAGAACTGTTAAAGACTTTGGAATTCTGCCTTAAATGTCTCACAAAGATAAGTTAGGTCGTGAATACTTTCATAGAGCTGCCAATCAGGCCGACAAATTGTTTGTCTCACTGAAAACTGACAATTAGAAAGGGCAGAAAGAATTTTTCTTGTTTTGTATTTCAGAACCCAGTCCTTTCTGCTATAGTGTCCTACTTCACTGACATTCCCAAACACTGCTGTAAAATATACAAGGGATGGGGAAACCCAGTACTGTCAAATGGATGATGTTTTTTTTTAAAAAAAAAAAAGTTACAGGAGAAGTAGGAAGCAGAGAGTCAAAAAAAAAAAAAAAGTAAAGAAACTGTTAAGTCTGAAAAGTTTAAAGACACACAGCTGAAAAAAAGCAGTGACGAGAGTAACAGGTTCAGGAACCATGAAGAGATACTCGGCCCTGTGATAATTTGAGCTTCTCGGGCAAGAAAATGATTTAACAATGTTTATTTCTAAAGGTATGACAATATTTTTCTCTTTGGCCAGCTCAAACTACTGAACAGATCAGATTGAGGCTTCCCCTTAAAAGCTACTGTTTGCGCTTAATTTGTCGTAAGTGGGAAAATGTGAGTAAGTTACAAATAATTTAGAACTGGGTATTATAGTGGCGAGTCATAGCACAATTTCAGACTGGTTTCTATGAGGGAATACTAATTAAAGAGTATCTCTTGATCTCCAGATCTCAAAATGCCTCAGAAAGAAGCAGAAGTACGTACTGTCTTCAGTAGACTCATGGGAAAATGAGTAACAGACAGATTAAGAAATCTATCAAAGGCTACTCAGGAAATAGTCAATGACTAAATCAGAAATAAAAAGTCTTGCAGCACTTGAAACAGGCAAAAGCTAGCGCTGCCTGAGAAAAGCACTTCTTCACTTGGGAAAATACAGCAGGTTAAAACTGTTGACTATTTTTAGCAAGCCAGTTCCCCAAAACCGCTCAACGCGTGGCCACACAAGTGTTTATGCCAGCAGAAGGGAAGGGGTCAAGAGGTCAGGGGGACGGCGAAGTCACCTACTCCCTGTCTGTGAGACCACGGCCCCATGTGCTGCAGTAGCCAGTCCCCTACTCTGCCATTCACCTCTGTGGATAAAAGACCAGTCTCGTGGGGAGACTCAATTTCTCTTTGCATATACGAAACAAGCTAATACTTTTGCATTTAGAGTAATTTTCATGCCATCTTGGAAGTACTTAACCAACATTTGCTAATTAAATTTCACATCCTTCTGGGAATTTTCCTCATCTTGTTTTTGAGCAAACTAAGTGTGATATAAAGAGTGCAAAGAATTCGATTACAGTCATATAAGGCTTAAACCAAGTTGGGGGATTTTGTTTTTAAGTCAGCAGCCTTAGTAAATTGAGCTCTGACGTAACTAAGCTATGTCAGAACAAGGAAGGGGAAGGCTCTGCCTTATGCAGGGGATCAACAATGAATCACAAAATTAATTCAGGGATATTTATTCAAAGTTTACTCTGGCGAGAAAATTAAGAGTGAAGGGACTGTCTGAGCAGTGGTTAGAAAGGCTTTACCCAAAGCGTGATAACAACACGTGTGAATAATTCTTTCTGTGATTTCACTTTATAAAAACGTAATAAAACCATCTCATGGAAAACAAACCAAACCAAAACAGGGTGTATTTAAGGGCCAATCTATTAAACCACAATAGCTACATTTCTTGAATTACAGATTTGTGCCTGTACCTTCAAGACAACGCTCCGACTCACAAAAATTAACCCCAAATTACAAGCTGAGAGTCACATAAGTAAAACTCTTCAAGTCTATTACTAGATTTGCAAAACAAATCTTCCCAGTGGTATTTTTATTTTGTCGGATAATCATAAGTGTGTTCAAACACTCAAGGAAAAACATCAAATTTGCGTCTTAGGGATATGCGAAAATACTAGCATGTACACTTCTAACAGATTTCTAAAAATAGCTCAATGGGTCCAACCTCCATAAAAAAAGTTATTTATTCAAAGTAACAGGCACAGTAAAAGGCCAAGCATTACTTATCTAAAACTCCAATGCTCAAAACGGGAACAGTACCATTACAAACTAGGACCGACTCAGCAATCTAAAAGTCTTAAATAAAAAAGCACTAGGCACTTCGAGAGCAGTAATTAATCCTTCAGTCACTGCCTTAATGTCCAATTAACAGCATAGTCTTATGACAGTTACTCAGAAAAACAACAACGAAAAAATTTAGTGACAAAGAAAATAAGTTTGGGTTCAAACTGATTTATGTTAAGTCTTCAAGTCTCATTACACGAAGTTCTGCAATGCATTGCGGAATGGGATGGGACGGTAAGCAAGAAAATTAGCTACAGGATGATTAGATAGGACAACGCTAAAAGACATGGGGTTTTCATTCAAGAACCTACCAGGAGGTTGAGGCCTGGGCAGATTTGAGCTAACTTTGTACTTTAAAACAAGAACTAAGGGAGGTGTATTCCAGCTACACCACCCAAGCTTACATGTGATGCTTCTAAGTAAGAAAAGCTGTTGGGCATGCCCTCCAAAATAGGAAAGATTCTTTGCATTCAACAAACAAAAAAAATGTTAATAGGTCAACACTAAAATGAAAGACAGTTAAAGTAACAACTATTTAAATATGTTACAGAATACCATTCTTCCCGTTCTTGAAGAACACAGACATCACCCTCAAAGCTCAGGACCTCTTCCCACTTCCTTCAATCTTTTTCCACTCAATTTTATGTTGCAGAATACTCTGAAGCTCGTAGTGAAAGCATATGGGCATATGCTATTTGAATGAATAGAAACAATGAACATATTTTCTCCAAGTTGAGAACAACTGCTGAATTTTCCATGACAATTTCACATGCGCAAATGCCTTTTCTTCTTGTGACACATATTTAAAATATACCATAAAATCCTGAAAACTTTATTTCACGTAGTTGCACTCCCTCTACTCAAAAGGTTATTGGTGTAAAAACTGCTATTTCCATCCCATCTAGAAACAGTAAAAAAATTAACATCTATAGGCCCGTGTTTTACTAGCAACACTAAATAACTTTACCTCCATTAATTATTAACGTCATATGAATCAAACCACAAATACAGCAACAGGGGCATTTGAAAAAAGACGGTAAGAAAAGACCACACATATGAATTTGACCCTTCTCACACTGTCCAATTTCCACTAGAGTACAATATTGTCTTATTTCTGAATGTCCAAAGCATTAACTTGCAATTATGCTATACAGTGTCTGACTCATATTCTAGATGACACGGAAGCACGGCATACTTTAATTTAGCCAATTACAGAAGTGACAGAAGTCAAGAAGCATTACAGCAGTCAATGCAAGATGTCACATTTATTCTGTACTAGCATGACTTTTCCATCTGTACCAGGATACCTAAAAAATTAAAATAGGATTTTATACTTCAAATTTTAATAGAAAAAGATTTTCTATTAAGAGACTACCAACTCCTTAAAGTACTTAAGTAATAGCTTTTGGGACATTAAATATTAAATAAGTATTAAAAGAGTACTTAAAATGATTTTTGTTGCCATTCCAAAAGGTGAAGATCGGCTGCATACTTGCATATGCATTTTACAACCAAACTGTTGCCAAATCTCAGGATCACATTGTTATACTTCATCTTTAAATAACAGTTTCTCTCTCTCCTGCTAGGTAACTACAAATACAAATAGAATTTGTGCTCTACCAAAATGAGGTCGATCAAATTCAGCTGACAAGATACTCTTCTCCAGGAAATTCTATTTTAATCTCCCCTGTAATTTATGAGCTTAAAGAAAAGTTGCTCATACATGATATCAAGACCCAGGCTATACACAACTTTGCCATATTATATGGAGGATCATAACAGGAAAAAATAAGACTACGTTAACATCTGAGGAAGTTTCTAATCAGCTACCCATTTGCCTTATACACACACACACACAAAAAAAAAAGAAAAGGAGGGGTGCCAAGCACATACATTTCAAATAAGAGCACGTATTTTCAACGTCCGCTTACCAGTGAACTCGCTAGCATACCGGGGTACAGAGAACCCCATAGTGAGGAAACCGCCTCTTCAGAGTTTTATCAGGGAATAGTGCCTACAGATTCTGAAGAAACCTATCCAGCTCTCTTCTGCCAAGGAGGGCAACAATAACAGCAAAGCTATCCAAGAGAGGTAGGTGGAAATCCTCCATTCAAAAATGGAAATTAAGGATGTAGACATTTCCTTGACTACAAGTACCACTGAGCAATGGTTTAAAGCAAAAAAGGGTACACGTTACAAGTTTTTTGGTTGTAAAAGTATAGCATAGAAAAGTAGACGGTTTGTATTCTAAAGACATTTAAAACGTGTTTTGGTTTTCCCAGCAACCCCAGATTCTCAGTCCTGCCTGTGCCAAGATAGCAAACAGCATGCAGCTCATGTACACCACAGAAAACTTCCATGAGGCAAAGACCAGAACCAAATCTACAGAACTGAATGTCCAAAGCCAAACCCTACAAAGTCCAAACACTGCACAGATAACGTCTCTCATTCACAAGGGGAGACAGCTCTTTTCTGAGATAACTGCAGCAGTTCCCAAACCCCAGACATCTACCTTATTCCTTTTGACGGACCCCATCTGGGCCACAGGGGTAATTTAACTGGTTATGAAACATCAACATTCAAACTTCACCCACAAAACTATAAGGTGAAATAGAAAACAACTCAAATATCCTCCAATATACCGGTCTGGAGCATGCAAGAGGTTCAAGAGATGCTACACAAACAGTGGTGATAAGAACTAGGACAACCTGCCTCGGCAAGTCATCCTCACTCGTGAGTCAGTGCCCAACACCCACTGAGGTTTACTCAAATTCACCTATTTCCTCCCATTTCACCTATGATTTAGAGATAACCACGATGATACCAAACTTCATATATATCATACCCTATACATAAAATACTCTTTCAAAACAACGTTACTTCTTCATCTTGCACTGAAAACACAGGCACTTTACAAACAGCAACTGCACATGAATTTCTCCCTCCACTGTTAATCCGTCTGTAGGTAAAGCTTCTTTTGACATCATCCATTGCAAGAAATTACGTGGTCACAGTTTTAAGTTTCCAGCTTCTTCTTGTAGTTCATTCATTATCAAAACCATACCTGTAGTCACAGCTTTTTTTAAACAGCTTTGGTTTGGAAGAGGAAATATAACTTGACTAATCCATACTGACTAAACCCATAGCTCCACAAACTACGATGTATTATGAGAGAAACCATATACTATAAAAGGGTTCAGGAGAACCTAAGTATTAGCCTCATCATTGTCCTCAGTTGACTGGGTTCAGATAAGATAAAGTCTGTATTTTAGTTGAAAATACAATTACGTTAAAATATGAAAAAAAAATTACTGCATGTAAGAGCAATGCCTAGGTCTATTCATATACTCCACAGGAAATGCACCAGGGCCTTCTGGAAACAAAGTTTATTGTTACTACATTTATGATTAAGTTTGAGATGCTCTGCTTCACAGGGAATGCAGCAACATAGAAAAATGTAACTCCAGTTGAGACTCCCACAACAGCCTCTACAGCAACAGAAAAAGGCAAAGAACAAAATACATCTTGAACTACGAACAGTGTAAGTAAACCTTTATATCTGTAGGGAAAAAAAACACAGAACTTCAAGGTTTTAGATATGCCTAAGTCTGATCTTTGAGACCACAGTGAAACGTCAGCACCTACAGAATGGCTATAACAGAATAGGTAAGTGACCACATTTATTAAGAAAAGTTTTGGGAATAACATTCCAAGAAAGCTAACCCATGAAATTAAGGATTATATGGGAGAATTCTCACCTTTCAGACACCCCTTCTCTGCCAATACAGCATTTCAGATAGCATAAGAACAGAAATAAGAGTTGAAAAATAAGAACCCGAGACAAAACTCTACTGTGGATAACCAAGTATATACAATTTTTTTGATTTAAACCTATTCCTCTCCCCCCCCCAACAACTATTAATGAGGTGAAGAGTACAGCTGAACTGTAATAATATACCTATCGAGTTTGCTGAACAGCACTTGAACTTGTAATGAACTTACACGGGCTTAACTTTCTAACACTGACAAACAGGACAGTGGGTTTCCTAGTTGATTTATATTCGCATTCGTTAGACATCTTCCCTGAAACAGTAATGTATTTTAATCCATTCAGGACAGCATCCACTTTTCAAAACAGCCCCAGGTTCTGCCCAGGAATCCCCCCAGTAACAGCCCAGTGGACGTCTCAGGTGGAGCGTTGGGCCTGTGCCCTGCAGCCAGGGAAGGCAACCGCAGCTGTTTCCAACTCTGCCGTGACTCTGACTTCATGAGGATTACAAAGAGAATCAACCAAATGCACTCTCCCTGCAGCACAGCATAAGGCACAACTGAATGTATGGCACGAGAGGAGGTATTAAAAAGAGACATCATACTAGTTTAAGCATATTTTATACTTCACCTTTCCTTTTGATTTATAGTGTTCTTTCCCTCACTATCTTTGCAAACATACTTTTATTTTCAGATTTACCCAAAACTAGTCACTCGACATGCACTGAATTTTTAAGTCCTGGTCACAGTTCATTGAGGTAACCTATCTGCATAAAAAATTCGCTTCTGAATTTTTTACTGCTGAGAGTTATGAACAGTAGGATTTTTCAGAGACGGATGATGCATCTTTATACCTGTACTGTATCTCAATTTTGCAATAGTCTTTGTAATCATATGCAGGTGAAGTCACTGAATTCAAAACCGCACAAATCAACATCCTCCTTAAGCCTGAAGAAAAAAAAATTCATATCAAATCAGTCTGGGAGTGGCAACACTACACGAGTGGTTTAGATGAAGCTATTCAAGGACATTGAAAACTCTCTTAGGATACTGGGAGGAAACATAGCTCCAAGGTAAGATCGAGCTTTCTGCGTGCTCACCAACTAACTGAACGTAAGCCCCAGTAGGCCCAGACTGTGGCAGTCATTTAACAGATGGTGAATAAACACTAAACTAGCTTGAAAGAGGAAGGGAGCATCACAAAACATCATTACTAGATGGAGAATCACTGAAGGAAAGAGAAACTAAAATGGGAGATCTATTCAGCACGTTCCTGGCTATTTGCATAATTTAGAAATAGCACAAAGTAAATATTTACAGACAGCAGTCCTGCATAGGTCAGAATTTCTACCTGGAACATTTATAGTAGAGAGACAAGGTAACACGTTCAGTTAATAGCTTGACATCCAAAACACTGATTCAGATTTGAGTAAAGAACATAAATGACTTGAAGAGTTCAAGACTGGCATCCAGGAAATGTTTGTTTGCATTATGAAACCACTGTCTGGTTACTAGTCTGTTCTTGAGATTGTACTGTGTTGAGTGCACCTGCACGAGGCATACATTGTGTCAGCTTAAAAAATTGTCAAAAAATTTTCCAGCTTAAAAAATTGTCAAAATCTCAAATTTAAGTAGCTACGCACACTAGAACTCCAAATAGTATTTTTGATCATGCAAGAAAAGTCATTAAAACCATTTTCTAGGCAAGCATAAGAGAGGAGGAATAAAACATTCATCTAAACTTTGGCTGAGAGCTTTGAAACAGAAAGTTAAATGCCAATATTAGGAAAATAATACAGAAAACAAATATTTTTCTCTGGTACCAGAAGACTTGTTCAATTACTTTTATGCATTTAACATAGTTGAAGCAGAGTCAGCTTCCCTTCCCTTCCCTGTGAGCATCTCTCACTCATGCTGTAACTGAGAAATTAAGTAACTCAGAAGATGCAGTTTGAGAATCACACGAACTGTGGAAGGGGACTAGAGAGAGGAAATTGAAAGAAAGCTTTAGAGTCAGTCCCTACTTTTACCAGAGTTTTTGACAGAGTTTTCTAGATCCCTTTGGATCACAATGAAAAACACATATGCCCAGAAAGAGCAACTAAAATGTGCAGCTGTAGGAGATAAACTGTATTTAAAATAAATCAGCAGCAGCACAACATAGAAAAGTTAATATATTCTGGGTTTGTGCATGTAATTTCAATCTGGAGAATTATTTTTAATTGATTCATACAATAACTAACAAGCTATAGAGAAGTAACAGTTGTGGAAGCAACACTTGTAATATCCTCTCCATAAATTAAAAAATGCACATTATAAAGAATATTCCAAAATCCCACTCTTTCCCATGTTTCAGTAACAAGTTTAAGTATTTTAGTGCCCAATATCAAACAGTATATTTCAAATAGACAAATACTGCACATAAAGCCCAACAGAACTTTTTTCCTTAGCAGCCTATACTGTATCACATAGAAAAGCAATGTCAAGAAAAAATTAACTACGCTTTCGCAAAAAGGGTCACCGTCGTTGGCTTGTTTCCTCTGAACTTTTGAATCCTTGGGATAAGCACGAAGGTCTCTCATCCCTCAACACAAGACGCTAGTTTTAAGCTAACTAGAAATCCACTTCAAATATTACATACTTCCTTCCCAAATGTCAAGGTTGTTTAGTTAATCAGGAATAACAACATTCTGCAGAATAAAATTCCAGTGCAAAATTGCAACAGATCTGCACAGTCCTTACGTGCAGTGACACAACACTCTGTGTCCACTTATTCAGGCACTTAAACTGTGCCCACAGTCATCCTACTTACCAGAATAATAACGTTTTTTAGAATAGCAGTGGTGGTTTTTTCCCCTAAAATCATATGGCCTAGGATAAAAATCCCTACCTGAGCTCCGGAAGTTCATAATTATACTACTATATCCAAAAATACTGCGGAATACAAGAATGCCAACACAAAACCAAGTATTCAGAAAGAGACAACCCCTTCTTGTAGTAAGTTGTCTTTTTTAATTCTAAGGTTACACCATTATTTAGAGTCGTGAAAAGTGAAACACTTGTTAAGTCCATATCTGTGAAACAAGAGGAAACATGTTTTGGACAACAATATATTATTGTTCAGAATACCTACTTACTTACTTGAGCCTAATACTAACAGTACACACGCCCATCTAGAATCTCGTCTAACTGCAACTGACTTGATACCCTCAGGTTTTTTTTAAGTACGGACAAACCAGTACCTTCAAAGTTCTTTACCATCAAGTCAGAATAATTCTAGAAAAAGCCACTTCCATTGTGTGCTCTCCAGCAGCCCCGAGATGACAGAAGCTGGGGATGTTTACAGGTCCTAAATGAATAACTCGGCATCAGCAGTAACTCCCCATCACTGACAACCTCAACGTGGGGCTGGAGCAGGCGGACACGATGCACCTCCAACACGCCAGCCCTGGAAGCAGGACATCTTCAGGCGCCAACGCACTCCTGGCCCAGCGTCCAATTTAAAAAAAAAAAAACTGGCCCTTTTTTCCATTTTTGTTTTATTTAACTTACACTTTTCCTACCTACAGGGCAGGGATAAACACCCAACACACCGATGCTCTGGGATTTCTCAAAAAAAACTTCCCCGCGGGGCCATCTCTCACGGCCACC
>VXBO01009499.1:215388-280007 GCA_013400135.1 Rhinoptilus africanus
GGGGGGCGCGGGAAGCCGCCCCGGGCCCCCGCCAGGCCCCCGCGCTGGAACAGCTTCCGAAATGCGAGAGGTGTAAAATCGCAAATGGCTTTTATCATCCCCCCACCCCGCAATGAGGAGTATGTAAATTTTTCTCTGCTTTTTCAATAAGGTACTTGAAATCTGCATGGTGTTTTACCTGCAAATATGCAATTCCAGATGCGCTAAGATCACAAGTGAATCTCTTACCGGGTTTACTATGGGGAAAAGAAAAAAAAAAAGAGATACCATTAGACAACATTAAATTATCTCGTTGTTACTACAATTTCCATAAAATAGGACGAGTCATATCCCACATTTGCGGGATGTGTGTCCACACAATTAAAGCATAGGCTCACCCTGTGGCAAACAGGATTACTTATAAACCAGGTACTGTACAGGAATGTCGTTGAGTACAGGGCAGTAGCTGAGTTCCGCTCAGTTACGCGCTGTGTGTGGGTGAGGTGACACCTCCCCGGGCTGAAGCGTTTGCCGTCTCTAACACCGATGACCACCTCTGTCACTTGGAAGTTAAGGCGTCCAAATAAAAGTCCGTGAAGAGAGGTGGGGCGTACGTTTTGTGAGGTGTTACCTGCTCTTCAGATACTGAATTCCTCTGAATCGCTTTCCTCATTTTATTCTTTACACCTCCCCAGCTAACACGCTCCACCATTGCTGACCCAATACTTGTCTTCCATATTGCCTGTTTGTCTTGAGAAGCAAAGTTTCCAAGCCATCGTGTATCCGATTGCCTTTTTCATGTTTATTTTACTACTTCCTGTCTCCTTCTGCTCTGCAGCCTTCTCCAGTGGTTGACTTCACTCCTAAGACGTACCAAAACGTGTTTTTTTTTCCCTTGCAGCCACCCTTGGGGCAGCCAGATGCGGGGACAGTGGAACGTGTCTGAAGATAAGCGCCTCTTGCCCTACTTTTGAGGTTTCCCTCACCCCGCGTCTCTTCCACAGTAGCACAGTGCGGGAGAAAAGGTACCACACGCTGAAAAGCTCAATTTTTGTCACTATTAGTTATTACTTCTCAACCTAGCAGCGGGGTCATCCGGTGCGCTGCACAGCCCGGGCAATGAAGGTTTGTCCCGGGGGCAAAGGCCCCCGTTCGCAGCCCGCCTGGAGGCCTTCCCGCGGTGTGCCCCTCCTCCCTCCCGGGCAGCCCTGGGGAAGCGGAGCCGGGGCACGTTTCCGCCACAGCGGCCGGGCGGCCCCGCCCGGAGGCGGGGAAGAGGCGGGAGGGATAAAACCGGGGGACCCTTTCGTGCCCCGGAACCTTCCTGCCGCCCCTCCCGTTTCCGGCCGGAGCAGCGCGGCGCCGGTCGCCATGGCAGCGGGGCCGTGGGGCTGGGGGCCGGCGGCGCTCGCGGTGCTGCTCGCGCTGCTGCTCGGCGGCGCGCGCCGCCTGCGGCGCCGTTACGCGGCGGCGGAGGAGGCTCGCGCCGCCCTGAGGGGGAGGGTGGGCGGCGTCCGCGNGGGCTTCCAGCCCGTGACGTCATGGGAAGGCCGCCATGATGCCTTCCCATGTGTGGCCTCTCGCTGTGACGTCACCGCCGGGCTGTGGTGATGTAAAGGTGCCTTGGAGCAGCGAGCGGTGGCTGTAGCATGGGGCGACCCCACTAGGCTGTGGCACTGCGTGTGATGTCACTGTGATGCCACACGTGATGTCATTGCTGTGCAGAACCTCACGGCCCTCTAGGCCTGTGCTGCCATGGCAGCGTGGCACTGCTGGGAAATGCTCGTGCAGTGGCGGTGGTGCTGTGCCATCTGTCTGTGGTTTGGTGACATGACTGGATGATGTCACGCTGCCGTGACATCCCGTGTGCAGGTGGCTTTGAGTCAGAATGTTACTTTCTGCAGTGTCAGCAGTTGCAGCCAGTAGCAAAATGTCCCTCTCTGAGCCTTGCGCAGAGGTTTGACAATCCAGTTTCCTGTCACAGCGCTGAGATACTTTCAAACTATGTGGAAGTGTCAGTGAGTTGTAAAAAGGCGCAGCCTTTGTGCATCTCCTTGAAATTATGTCATCTCATAGAGGACTTGCTTGGACAATCTACTTTTAATGTCATAATGATACATTCACTGTAACACATCTAAAAATAATAATTGTATAACAATCCAGTCATGGAAAAAATAGGCCTGAAGGGAACCCGAGGTCATGTTGTCCATCAGTCAGCCTGAAGGCAGCATCAATGTGTCTTCATTTGCTGCAGACAAATGTCTGAGTTTGTTCTTCAGAACCTCCAGGGAGGTCCCTCAGACTGTGCGGTCTGTGTCAGTGCTGCATTAGCTTTTCTTCAAATCACTTTTTCCTAAATCACTGGTGTAATTTAAGCTTGTTTGTTTATTTTTACTATCTGCGGTGTGCTGTCTGCTATCCCTTTGTAGGGATACTCTGATATCCTCTTGCGTGTTTTAAGACTGTTATCTGCCTCTTCAGTCTTATCTTCTCCAGACTAAACAACTCCATTTCTTGCAATCTTTCCTCATAGATGATGTTTTCTAAATCTCTGATCATTCTCATCACTCTCCTTTGGACTCTTCCAGTTGGTTCACATCTTTTTTGAAGGGCAGTGATCAAAAACTGAAAGCAGCACTCTCGCTGAGGCCTTTCTGGGGCTGAATAGAACAGAAAGTTTCTCATAAGCTCCACTGTTTCCCAGGACAAGGATTTTTCACAGCACATGACGCCCTTGTCTTGTGTTCTTCTCGTGATCTACTAAATCTCCAGATTTTAATTTTTTTTTCTGCAGAAGTGCTATCTAATCAGTTATTACATTGTTCATAAGAAACAACCTCATTTAATTGATCTTCCAGATTCCATACTGCTGTACCAGAATCCATGAGCCTGCAGTGAAAACTAAAGGTTTTTATTGGTTTTTATGTTGAGATGAGTATCTTGGGGTACAAACACATCTTACACTGACAGCTACTTATATTTGCAAAAAGAGCCCTCTATTTTTGAAAGCTCCAGCTGGTTCACTGCCAACTTTTCTGTTCTTTGTTTTCAGAGCTCTCTGTCATAACAGACCATGTAGGTGAGAAGACAGGGCTTAAGCTTTTGTTGAAGTCCAGTGATGTGTTGGCTGTACTGGTCACTCTGTACCTCCCATTCAAGATTTAGTGCAGAGCTTTCAGTTGTCTTTGCCAAGGGACAAAGGTCTGTCGATCCGATTTGGCTTATTCACAGCTGTGGAGAGATTACTGAAGTGCAACTCTGCCATTTCAGGTTTGAGAACTAATAGACTCCTGCTGTTAGAGAACATTCTAAAGAAGTATTGTGTTTCTGTTTATTTTGTTAAAATTTTCTTTTTTCTTTAGTCGTGGTTCAGTGACATTCAGTGTGTTTGACTCTGTCTTCTGTGTACTCTCGTGCATGTCTTTGTAATGGAGCTACCAGTCCATATAGGAGAGTACATTCACTGAGCTAATAGATTTTTCTGTGCCTCTTATTAGTCTTTTCGGCAATTCAGATGGTTCATCCACTTATTGTTTGTATGATTGATGATGACAAGTGAGTTGATCAAAGACTCTGCAAATTGTAACACAGACAAAATCATTACTTAGAAACTATCGTACTTGCAATTTTCAGATGTCAATCAAAAAGACTTAGAAATGAATTAGAATTACAGCACTGTGAAAAAAAATCCGTCTTTTACACACTGAATAATCTTCTATTGAAATAATAACTCAGTATAAATGTGCTTTGCTCCCTGGAGTAGCTGACTCTATTGTGAGTGCTCCATGGATGAGGTCCAGCAGCACTAGCTATTCAGCTGGTTTTGCTCTCAATAGCTGCTCATTTTTTCTTGTTCGCATTTTTGTGTTCCTGATGTCCTGACACGTTTCTCAAGTTGTGGAACATAGATCTGTTCCTTTGAGTTCAGTGAAGTTAGTCCCACTGTTCTCAAAACACCTATTTGGAAAAAACATCACCAGCATTCAGCTATTACACTGCATTGCAGCAAAATAAGTGTTATCTTAAAATACTAGTGTCATTAGTGGACAGGCAAAAAATTGGTCTAAAATAAGTCCTGCTGTACTCAAGTAATCCATGTAATGAAGGTGCACGCTTTAATACACTTTAATTTTGCTGAAGCTGAAACTCACAATCTAAGCTGCAGAGTACTAAGCTGAGGTATTCCTCGGCAAACCCACAGGTAATCATTGTCATAGTCTCCTAAACCCATTCACTCACAGTCTGCAAGAGGAGGAATTTTTTTCCAGTTGCTCTTTCCCTCTTTGAAAATTTTACAAAGCTTGCTAGTGATGGCTCAGATTGCAACACTGCTCAAGAGAAATTCTAGATTTAGATGACTCACACCCACAACAATAAAAAGTTCTAGTGTAATTCAAGACAGCTGACTACAGAGTTGAATCATACATTAATACTCAGCTGTACTTTTTTTTTTTTTTCATTTTATTGCTTCAAAGTTAAAATTGGGTTGAAAGTACTGCCCTGCACAGGGCAATGTTCTGGAAAGGGCTATCACAGCTCTGGCATGGAGTTTGCATGGCTGATGCCAAGAAAAAATAAGGGAACGTCAGGGCAAGAGGAGAGGAAAGTAATTCAGTGAAGAAGGCGGCAGTGTTTTAAGATAATGAATCTCATTTCCCTGCTAGTTGTAGGTCTTGGTCAATTACAACTTTTCCCAAATACCTTTTCTAAATTAGGTTTCCTGTCTTCTTTTGGATCTATAAGTTCTTTGCAATATTGCCATGTAAGTTTCTGCCTGAATTTCTTGTGAATGATGCAGACCTCTGAAAAATCTGTGTCTTAAAACAGAGATCGCTGTGATGGAATTCCTTATTTCTTCAAATCCTTTTAATTCCATCACTGTATTTGGTTGTAGTGTCCTAGTGTTATATGACAATACTGCTCATTAGAATTGGCCCAGAATATATTGTAAACTTTAATTACATAAAGAATACCCCATGGGTCAAGCTTTCCATATGTTACCTCAACAGTTCTGTTCCAAGTGCTTTGGACTTGCTGTTCGGCTTGGCTCTGTGGGCCGATGCTGTTACGGGTGCAGGAGTAGTTCACGGCAGCATGTTTAATAGTGAAGGAGTGACTCTTTGGCACTTCTTAAGGAGATTAATTATTACTGATTTGTAGTGAATACTTGTTTTCACAAAAGTAGACTAAGATCGCACTCACCTCTTTTAGAGACAGCTTGGAAATTTGCCAACGGTAACAACTTTTAGTTACCTTGCTGCAAAGGCGGTTTCTCCTATGTTTATGAAAAAATCTTGCTCAATTTTTTTGTGGTATTTTGGTGACTTCCATTCAGACAATGTTTAACTAGTTAATCCATGTATATGCATATCAGAAGACTCCACTTTTTCCCCACAAAGCTTGGTCAGCCTATGGAATTCACCAAAACAGACATTAATGCTTGCTAAAAATGTAACAATGTTCAGAAGTGGATTAGGCATATACCAAAATAAAACAAAAAGCCCGAACAAAAGCTCAGAAAAGGTAGACATTGTGATGTTTCAAGGAATAAGACATCAGCTAATCAAACAGGTGGTTGGAAGCAGTTTATTCCAGAATTGTTGTTTGGAAAATCTCCCGTGTCTTTGGCAGAAGCATTTGACTTTGGCCATTCTTAGGGTGAGGATACTGGGCAGTTAGGGCCGCTGATCTGATTCAACATGGCAATTTCAGATGTCCCTGCCAAATAAGCTCACGAATGGCTGCAAGCCACGCTCAGTGCATAAACGTGAGGAATATAGTCAAGGTGGCCAGAACTTTGCCTCAGCATTTTATTCAGAGCTAAGCTAGGTGTTGCTCAGGTAAGAGCCATGGAGTTTGTTCCCTGCAAAGTATCTGTTCCTCAAATGATGCCCTTTTGTTTAGCTTGTGACGCTCATGCTTAATGCTTTGAGAAAGAAAAGAGAAATGAATTCCAAGCTCACCTGAACTAAGTGATGCTGTGTTTGCTATTTTCAGGAAATTATTACCATCAAGGAGAGATTCGTAAGAAAGAACTGGAACAGAGTTGTTTTCTTCTGGGGATTCCTGCTTCCGATGTAACAGTCATTGATCACAGGTAACTGGTTTTTGTTTATAGCATAATTTCATTGCAGTTTTTAAATAGGAGATTAAGTTCACCTTAATGTTCAGTGACAGCTTACTGTATCATTCGAAAAAGTCTTGAGGAATCTCAAAAAACCACCATATTAGATATTTTTGTTAAGTCTTAACATAAATCTCATTAATGCAGAGGACAATTCAAGTGTACAAGGGGGATGATAATCCCTAGGTTAAGATCTGTTGATAAAGCATTTAGAATAATGATAACCATGGGGTCTAGCACTGTGTGTTTGGGCAGCGTGATCACATTTTGTTACACTTGTTGCAGTCTTACACAGGCATTTACAATGCCAGGTTTGTCTTTAGAGAGTTAGTGTCAAATTCATTTATATTTATATATATTTATATATTTTGTAATCTTTTGACTAAAGACAATGGTAACATGACAGTAAGATTCTTTAAAATTAAGCCATGCAGATTTCTGTTTTTCTAAGGTGTGATGTTTTCTTTAGTTGTGTGTAGATACAAAGGTAGGTGATAAAGCTGACACCTCTTTGTTTTGGGAGAAATTCAGGAACTCTCTTCTGGGGTGGTGATTTAACACTTTGAATCAGTGAAACTCAGAACTAACATTGTAAAGGTCTCTCAAATTGCCCGATTGCTGTCTATCAAGGGTTGATAGGAGCTGAGCTAGATGCTGATTGCTAGGAAACATGGTACATGTGGTTGTTTCAATTGTTAACAACTATGATACAATCCATATAGAGTATTTTTGTTTATGAATAAATAGCTTCAATAGCAACATACTGATTTAAAGCCACACCAACTAGAAAAGTCAGAATTGAAAAAAAAATCTGGCTTCAGGCAGGCCCTTTTCCCATGAATGTATTTTCCCTTGAGCTAAGGCAACAGAAACCACAGTCCAGAATATGAATCTTCTTGAGTTCTTTGCTTTTTTTAGCTTTAGGTCTCTCTCCAAGTTTTCAGCTCACTTAGGAAAACAGCATAGGAGTTGTTTTTCCTTTGGAATGAGAAGAGATGTTTCCGTTCACTTCTCATGAACTGGTTTTGGATAACTTCAAGTTTTGTAGTACAATAAAATGCCAATGCCCAAAACATTTTGGGGAGGGATAAGGAAAAAAGCTGCTAAGCTTTGCTAGCATAAAGTAAGCTCAATGAACCATCTTTTGAAATTAACACAGAGCCGAGAAGCCTGCTGGCCTTTCATCCGCTAATGCAGTGTGATGCTGGTTAGTACGTGATGCAAATTTCCTGATGCTGCTCAGTCCCCCCCTCAGTGTACACTGGCCAGAGGACTGCTTCTTCCGAGTAATATTTTGGTTTGCTCTGTAGGAAAGTTGAGGGCCATTTCAGAGAAATAGCTTGGATCATGCCTCTATTACTTTCATTACCAGAATTAAACATATTTATGTACGTAATGACGGATACACAATTTCCCCCAGTGAATGCAGTGCCTGAAAAGACAGATCCATCCCATTGCCTAGACCTTCTAGGCATGGACTAGGATGTACAACATTGTTCTAACAAACAGATTTAAATTTGGGGTCTTTATCTCGGAGGTTAGATTGCTGTGGGATAACCATTGTCTAACTTTGTTGTGCGTTCAGGGAGTGAACTGAAGTCGTCACTGAATTTTGCTCAGAGCTTGTTTAAACAGTGAAGTGTGTTTACAGTACATTATTTACTCTGCAATAACTCACCATGTGGATGCTCTCTATGAAAAACATCTGTGGATCAGGTGTTAGCAATATGGTGGAGGATCAGATATAATTTTTAGATGACACTGAATTTTTAGAGTAGCTAATTGTTAAAGTACTATTTACGGAGGTTTAGTCAAAGCACTGGGACTCAAGGCTCTTGAAACTTAGTCAAAGTTCCTGGATTCCTTAGGTCAGTAGCTTTCCTATGCTTCTGTTATGACTTCTATAATTTATGGATTATACAAAAATATTTGCCAGTACGGCATGATGTGAAACTTGCTAAATTAATACGTTATCTACCACTAGATTTCCATGTAAATTCATGTCTACAGGGTACAGTTTAGGAGGCTGTTCCTCTTTAGCTTTTTGTCTTCCGTAGGCACTGTTTAAGATCAGAACCCTTTGGCTTTTTTTGTTCCTTTCATAACTCTTCAGAAGATAATTTTCCATCAATGTAAAGAACTAGCACATTGCTTAAGGACTGCTGCTGGCATGCTGCCCATCTAACATTTCTTACACAAACGCTAGATGCTTTACTTTATCCAAGCTGAAGATTTGTGTTTTGGTAAGGAAAGCCCAAAGGATTGCTAGGTCTGGATCTGCTCCAGCCATTGTAGTGGGGAGCTGAGTCATGCTGCTTCCTCTTTCTTTGCATGATCTACAAGTGAGTGAGTAGAATTTTCAAGATGTAAAAGGGGAAATACATCTCAAAAGCAAGGTGATTGACTAGCTCTGTAATCTCACTTGGCCAGGCAGGTATAAAATCAACATGACATTTTGAATTGCCTGTGAACTTGTAAAGAGAAAGCTTCAGTCAGTCAGCCGATGATGAAATCTGTGTTAAAGACCAAATCCTTATTAAGCAGTCCCTTGCCTTAAACAATGGCTCTCTCAAGTACAGCCAGGATTCCTAGGGCAGGACTAGTTCAGTCTCTACCAGACACCTACTTTGCACTGATTCTTCAGCAGGTGTTTGATGTTGTCACTGTGTTTGTCACCTCAGTTAAAAACAACTCAAATCTTCTGTACAAATATGGTCCCAAACTATACCCACTTTTCAGCCCTAGAGAGATGGGGTCCACGTGAATCTCCTGCAGAAGAGTTCTTTGCTGGAGAGGGCAGGAGTGGAAAGGGGCAGGCATTACCATGCAGCAACCAGTTACCTTAGGTGAGCAGGTGGGCATGTAGACAGCCTGTTCCAGACTATTTTAGATTAGAGCACTGGACTCTCCTACTTGTGAATGGTACAGGTCAGGCACCAGATTTGCAGAGGTGTCCCCTGAGCTGGCCTGTAATTATCATAGCTCCAACACTGCACCAACCGAAGAGCTGCTTTTAAGGGAGAAAAGTTTTACAGTCCACTTTTGTTACCATTCCCACACTAGACATAATACTTGGAGCAGCCCAGCTCAGAACTAGGACTGGTATTGTTCAAAGTTAATTTCTGCACTGTCACAATTACTCTTGCTGCTGGATGAGGGACGAGTAGCAAGAGAGTGAGGTCTGAAACTCATGTAAGATAAAAGTCACTTCATTAATTATATAAATGGTAACGTCAACTCTGTACATTTTGTACATTTTAATCACCTTATGTCCTGCAACAATGGACTTTCTTGTAGCTGTAAAAATAAGAGATGATTTATTTTATCTTTCTGTGCCATGATACCAGCTTAATTTTCACAAAAACTGGTATAGTTCTACAGATCTGCAGTTAAGGTAAAACGAGCATAGCTAAATATGAATGGTATAGCTAGCTCTAATGCAAACACTGACTAACTCAACTGAAAAATCCTGCTACAATGATATGTCTAAAATAGTGGATAAATCAGATGCTGGACATTTCTGTGGTGGCAGAAGGGTCTAATTTATAAAGCATTTGTCTGCACTGCGAACAAAAAGGGGCATCCATTTTCACCAAAAGTTCTGTTGTTCTTTAGGCATGTGTTAGACTTTGCTGCCAAGTTTAGCTTAACATTTGAATGGCTCTGGTAATGTATGGGCAAATAATCCATGTAAAGGACATGAGTACTTGCTGAGCAGAGCAGAACTCCCTCCACCTTGAGAAGAACAAGTCTTGAGTATCTGATTCGCACTTGAGATGTGTGTCAAAGACAAGGTAGCAAGAGGAGAGCTTGTAAAGAAATAAAAAGTGAGTCCATCGTAAAACACGGAGATGCTTTCTCTTCCCTTCTCTTTAGAATATGCAGACAAGAACGTTTCAGTAACATTGTGAAGAGAAAAAATCTTCATGAGAGCTGCCTTGGGTGCTGTTCTTTGATATGGCGCTGCTACATGTTTTCTGGGTTGTAGCTCTGTCTGGACTTGAGAACATAGTGAGATGAAGGTGCTCTAGTCTCCAAAACCTGTTACCAGGTCACATGTCATTGCCGTGGTTTTGGACTTGTAAGTGTACTTTGTTGGGAATTTACTTATACCTGAGAAAGCTATCTGTAAGCAATTAGTCTGTGAATACGTGCTCCTGAGCTAGAAAGCGCTCTCTCATGGTATATGGAAAACCAGGAATTAGTATCTATTGATCTAATATTAGAAGTTGGTTAAGCTCCCATTAACGCTGGGCACATCTGCCACTGCTCTGGCTGTCTCCTAGTCCGTAACATTACATGTAAACAGGAGATGTTTTCTAAGCTGTTTTCACTTTCCAAAGAGAACAAGCAAAAAGCAAGCCCAAATTATTCTTTTTTTCAAATATCTCTTTGGGGTTCATGGAAAGATAAATATCAGGCATTTTCCTGCAGCTTCTGAAGCTTTTGTGCATGGTTGTACTGGACAGAAAGTAAACCTGACTATTTGTGTCTTTAATATGACAGAAAATATTTGGCCCAAGTTTGCACTGCAGAGAAAATAATAGCCGAGATTTGTGTAAACTAGAAAATTTTCCATTCACAGTACAAAGACTTACTGCAAATAATGTTACATCTGTTTCCAAGTTTCCATGGAAATTATACTCCATTTGCTTTTTTCTATTATTATTATTTCACTGAAGTCCAAAAGGGCTCTGATCAGACAATGCACAGGAAAGAGTACATCTGCCTATGCAGAATCACAGGCTATCTGCAAGTTTTTTATGAGGCTGCAGAGAGGTTCAAATTCTTCTTTTTTTCTTTTTTTCTTTTTCATACAATAATTCTTTGCTGTTTGGCTTGGTTTTTCCCCCTACAAGGTAAATAGTATTTATTGTACTTCCTCATGTTTAACTTCTAACGAACTTCCTTTCACAAGCTCCCCATCTCAGAGAAATGAGTCTGTAAGGTCATGGGAAAAATATATCCTTAAATAAATAGTGTGTGTCTATGTGTGTGATGATCAGAAAGATAAAAAAACACTCAGACCCTTCAGAGAATGAAATATGTAACTGGAAATTGGAACCTTTTTGTTAGAATTTAGAAAAATGAATGCAGACAGTGAAGAAGTATATCCCATTGATCCAGTTTGCTTTTACTGTACTGAGGCGGTTCGTTGATGGCTTTATTGATTTGAATGCAGGGTGCTGAGTGCACAAAAGTTCAAGATGGAAGCTCGATAGTGAGAATATGTACTGCAATTAAGAAAGCTTGTCTGAAAACCGAAGGCACCAGGAGAAGTGCAGAGATAAAATCCTGGCCTCAGTCAAGTCTGATGGCAAAGCTCTCAGTGATTTCATACCGGTTTCTGACTCAGTCATTTGCAGACCTGTGTCATCTTGCTGAATGGGATTTTTTTCAAGTGTATTTGTCTTATGTGTTTCTGACCGGAAAGGTGGTATTATTGCCTGATGTTTTCTTTTTTCTCCTGTTCGCATATTTAATATTTTGGGATCTAAAAGATCTAAAGAGCTGGTCTATGTGCTGATTAAAATTGCTGACATGCTTTATTCTAGAAGAGCTGCATATTTCAGTAGTGAGTGATGGGATTCTCTTCATCTTACTTATCCCAGCAACACTGTAAAGGTCTTTATTTTTTGCAGAATTTTCTTTAATTAATAATGGCATCTGTGGGACCAAAAAATCTTAGATGTAAATTGATCACACATTCAGTGTGTATTACAGGGAGATCAGCCTACAACTTTTGAATCAGTTAGGGATACTGACATCACCCTGAATACTGACACACTTTACCATTACAAGAAGGCACAAAGCCTTTGTCAGTCAGGTGGGTATCTTGATGTTTATGCAATCACTGTACCCAAATTTCACTTTTGTTTAGTGTAATTCTTGAAATTTAAATTGTTTTCTTTCTGAGAAGACAATAAAATACTTGGCCACATATTTTTATTTACATTTCTAAATAGGCATGTAATTTTTCCAAAATGCTTACCACATGACAGCTCATGCTGATATTTAAGCATATCAGAACACTTTATAAAAAAGTCAAAATTTGTATCAAAGTCTGCCTTCTGGCTTGCGCTTTCATAAGTGTTCCTCTATGCAATAATTTAAGAGGAAATTCTTCTGGGGATTGAGATGTCTCTCTGCCCTCCAGGAAAGCTGCTTTCTGAAACAAAGGCTTGTATTGCAGTGAGGTAGGTTTAGCTTTTTTGTTCTAAGTTTGATATTTTCCTCAATAAGGAAATCTGCCTTTTTTTTTTTTCCCCTGGGGCTTCTGTGAACCAGCTCCTTTCTCAGCTTTCTATCATAATTAACTTTCTCGATGTACAAAAAGGGGGAAGTGTCTGTGGTGAAAGGGAAAATGATCCTTTCAGTGCTAAAGGGCCATGTCCCCCAGATTACCTCTGTAGAGCAATGAGCAATGGTCCTTTTCAAAACATTCAAGGATTCTCCTTCAGATGTCAACAGAGAACTGTCAAACCATGTCAGTGGAGTCACAGCAGGGTTTGATTAAGAGCAAGAGTCTGGCCAGAGAAGCCACGGGCTCTGAATAAATGCAGGGGGAAGTGAAGGAGTACTGCTAAACGACAAAATATCTTTGTGGAAATCAAATTAAAATGCTAAGCAATGAGATTTATACTTTTAATGGTGAAGATTATTTTAGCAGAATAAAAACTAAGAAATACTGACCTCAAAACATGAAATACAAGAATAGGGATCCCAGTCATCCCTGAAAGCTGATGCAAGTTTGATTCAACTTCAGAAACATCAGCACTGGTAAGCTGATAGTAAGAAAATAAGTAAGAAAAGAAATAAGGCTGTGCATAACAGCTGTGTTTTTCAGGATTCTGGCCAGGGCTAAAGGCAGGGAAATGCACTAGAACAGGGGAATCCACTAGAAGTCTTTTTTTTTGTTTGTTTTATTCTTTCTTATTTCATACATTCAGAAATGCCTTTTACTATTCTTTTTTTAATGGCTTTTAAAAATCCCCCACATATATTAAAGACAAGCATCTTCTTTGGAGCAAAGAAAGCTTCAATGACCCATCCTGAGTTTGCGGATGGTTCATGTCCCAGCTTTGCCGTCTCCTGGTAACACAAACAGATGTGCTGACTGGAGCAATTCCGTAACTAGACCACTTGTGTCCATGCAGAAGGAAATGTCTTTGGGTTTGCTGCTGTCCAGTATAAAATTCAGGGGTTTTTATTAAAATATTTTGAGTGGACTTTCTTCATGATGCTAGTAAGCTACAGAAAGATATGGCCATTAGAGTAAAGCTATTTTCAACAGGTATACCCAAGAGTCCCCTTTTAAACAGGACAAACTATAAGAACCTATTTATTCTGCCAGTTACACAGTGGAACAATACAGTGTGTTTTGCCAACAGACACCCTGAGAACTAATGCAGAATGACAGGCGTTTCCCCTTTGCCCCCAGAATGTTCCCTGCTTTGATAGCCCAGCAACATCTCTGTTAGTCACTCATTTTAACATGCAGCTGCAAACGCCTTGCTGGTAATTACAGTCAGACTGAGGTCTTTTATGAGAGAAAATAGTCAACCCTTTGCCTTACAGAATAACAGTTATATCAAATAGTCACCGTAAGTTAATCAAAGAGGAGGAACAAACAGAAAAAAATCTAGCAGGGATACAGCTTAAGCTTTTGAATCTCTGCATTCCTCCCAGCTTACTCAGGGAAAATATATTCTTATTTCTACTGGGAACACTCTTAAAAGCCTTCTCACAATAATGGATTGGGCGTTAACGCCTTGTTCACAAGAACTGTGTGGTTTCTTTGTGTGTTCTCATAATCTTATTTTAATTGTAGCTACAGTACAAAATGTTGAGCGCCTCAGTTAAAATAAAGCTGTGAGATCTGAGGCTGCGAGGTTTGGAAACATCATCCAGTTTCATCTGCAACGGACTTGCATTTTCTGCAAGTCAGGTAATTACTGTGCTGGCAAACAAAGGAAGGGGATTTGCAGCCTCTCTTGGTCAAACTCCCCTTTGGGATACAGTCTAGAGAAGGGCAGGTACATCAATTCCCGGTTTCCCTAAAGGTCAGGATCCTAGGTATACTAGGTAGCTCCTGCAGGTAGCATGTATCTGTACTCACGCGTTAGTTGGAAGTAATTGCAGTAACTTCCCCCAGGTTGCCTCAGTCTCTGTGAGACAAAAAGTTTCAGTGTGTCCAGGGGCCTTAAGACATTAAAACCAGTTGTTAGTTTATTCCCGTACCCTTTGTCTAACTTTGCTAGTTCAGACAGTCACTAGAAAATTTATGGAATAATCAATATCTGAGCCTTGGGAGCAAGGCCTTTATTAGGCTCATTAAGGGCAGAATGCTTCCAATTACAAGGCATAGTGTCAAAGGCTGCCAGACCACTTCAAATGCCACGATGTGTTCTCTTGCTTAGTGCCAGCAGTATAATCCCCATTTCTTGAGTTTGTTTTCAAAATTCCCATTGAAGTCAGACAGCATCTCCTATGCTGGCAGCTAGTAAGAGAACATAAGAAGCAGTGCATACAGTGCCTGAGGTATCCCCTTCTATGGCAGCCTCAAAAGGTTGAGTTGATGAGCTACAAAAGTAGGGTGTCCTTGGGGCCTTTGGGACAGGACTATGGGGTGAAGAAAATTGCTGAGGATTTTGTCTTCCCTTAAAAATAATTGCCGGGCATTCAGTGGGGACCTTTCTGTCTCTTTTATAGAAGACGACAGTGTCAGGATAGGAAAAAAATTGTTTTGTGGACATCACTTGTGTGTAACAAAAGGAGCTTAGTTACTTTCATGTTGATCGAAGTATTTTTCATACAAATAACAATGTTTGAACTGCAGACGTTGTAAAGACTCAGTGGAATTTTTGTGAGGATGTGGACTTGCAAATTCTGTGGTTTTATACAACATACGTTTTGGGTCTACGTCAACCCAGTTCCTCCACATAGGAGCTGTAGAGTCTTGGGCATATTTCTTTCTTTCCTCAGAGCCACTTTCTGGTTCCATCAAAATTAATGGGGATTGGCCATTGACTTCAGTGGGACCAGAAATTGTCATTGAAACAGTCAACACAAGAAGACAAAGTCTTGTTTAAAAAAATGTTAGTACGGGGAAAGTTGGAAAAGCAACTATACAATGGATGTTGCGTAAAATGTGTTTTCTCTTAATGACCTTCCAGTTCATATTGGCTCTGTTTACATACAAATCAAAAGCTGGTTTGTCTAACTGCCAGCACAGCAAAACTCAGTCTGGGATCTGAATATCCAGCTGCTTCTTTTGCCTCTGACATCCTCCCAGTAATAAAAGTTGTGTGGCTGGGATTTGGCTAGAATTGCAGATGATGTGTGAGCCAGAATTGAATTCAGCCTGCTCTTCCTCTGGAAGACAATAGAAGTTAAAACTTGTTTGTGTCAATAAAATAAGCGTATACAACTCATAACCCCTCAGGGACCAGATATGATGAATAAGATGCTCTTTTTCCATCATCGCATTTCTAACCCTGACCAATGTTAGCAATAAGCCTGTGAGAACTCAGACTTTTGTCTTCCTTGTTTCAAAGCTGAAGCAGAAGCTTTTATGGAGTTTACCTGTGAAGATGCAGCATCCAGAGAATAGACATCGTTATGACAACCTTTGCAGTGCTATCTAATCCAAGTTCTTTGTTCTTCACTTTCAAACTCCCTGAAGGGTACACTACGTTAAGTTCTGTCTCAGCTCCGAAAGCCTGCACTCTCTTAACAGCTTCCCTGCAGATTGATAAACTGACAGAGAAAGTAACTCCCTCACAGGTAAAATGGTGCTGCTAGCGTGCCCATTAGTTTTCACTTTCCTCTTTCAGTCTTTTCTCCAGTGACATGTTAGTAAACTAGGCTGCTTCCTGTAGCAGAGGCTCTCAAACTTAGCTGTATAGAGGTTTCTGTCTGGTAGCTTGTCAGGAACTTGGGTGCTGCACCTTGTGAGACAGATGCCAGTGGAGCACGTGCTGATGGGGAGGTTTCAAGTCCTGGGGTACTGTGTGGATGTAGGCAAAGCTATCCCAGTTCATATGTACTGCAAGGTCTTCTTATAGCGGTGGTGAAAGCGCTGGCTGTGGTACAGAGCGCCATTAGCAATGTCACTTTCAGCTTGCGCTTTGGGCACCTCATTGTAAAAGACTGCTTGTGAAGCTATATAGCAATTAGGCACAGCGTTTATTAACTCCACTCTTTCCATTAATAAAACCCTATTTGACAGATGATTGAACGCTCCTCCAGTTGACAGTATCGATGTGAACCAGCAAAGGTGTTCTCAGCAGTCTAGAAGCTGAGGCTCCCCAGATGCTTCTGGCTGACTGCAGTGGGATGCGGCTCTGCGGCAACATAATCCAGGGCCGCCTTTTCAAGCATCCTACAGCAAGAGAATTCCCATTTGTATTTTTCTGGCTGAGTTTGTTGTGACATGCCCTGTTATTTTTGCATTCTCTATCCATTCTGAAGTTCCCCCAGGCATCCCTTCAAATGAACCGTTGCATCATTGAGGAAGTGAAGCCATTAAAAGTGAATGCTTTCGCCAAACACTTGGAGCAAATACAATCAGTTCTCATCTACCAGAAATGGACTTGCAAGTTGACATTGCAAAATTTGGGAAGAACAATAGTCCTTTCTTGAGCAGTTTGATTGCAGTGTTTCAAAAAGCTGAGCTGTGCAGTTATTTTTTTGCCACATCATGAATGAAGGTTTTATATTTGCATAGAGCAAATGTTGAAGGATTACCAAGCAAAGTGGTTAGAGCATGGAGCTTCACACTTCAAAATTGTTTTGAAGGAAGAGAAATTTTAAGTTCAGTTTTAAGCTGAACTCTGCTAAGGTCTCTGACCTTCTCTGTGTTTTACTTTCATCCTCCGATAATCCTACCTTTTTGCAGAGCTGTGGGGTGGACCAATTCCTGTTTCCATACTATTCTCATGGTGTGAAACGCTGTTATGTGTGCTAAGGATCATTATTAGAGTTTTCCTTGCTAGTCAAAGGGTTAATTTCTTTCTCCAAAGGAGATCTGATTTAGGTTTGGCACAGGAGGAGGGAAGACAGAGGATTTTGTTCTGCAGGAAACTAGGTCAGCAGGTTTTTATTATCGTGCTCGACAGCCCAATGTGGTTTGCATTTAGGAATGAACTTGGTTGACACTGTGTATGGTCGATTTCCTCTTCCCAGAAAGCAGGCCTCAGACATCACTCCATACATTATGGCTTTCCCAAATTGAATGCAAGAGAATATTTAGCTGAAGAAGCTCAGGCAGTTGTGAATTTGTTAGGTTTGTTTTTAGAGCTGTCTGTCAGGAGTGCCTTAGGAACACACAATGAAGTCCCAGATATTCTGGAGAGAAGGAACAATAGGGCTGGAATCTTTTCAGTCACTGAAGTTCATCAGAATCACAGGGCTCTTCATTGTTTACACCCCATCTACTGATGATTGCTCTTATAACCTGTAGCATTGTTTGGTTTTTGTTTGGATGTGGTCAGATTCTGATCTTGGTCCTGCCAAAGTAAATTTTGTGTAATTCCCTTGCTTTCTCTGAAGCTACTGCCGTGTGTGACTGAGATCACAGTGTGGTTCCTGCAGATAACCTTTAGATGGGGAGTTTTCCATTGTAACTTTTGGACTACCATGACTGATAGAACTTTTGAATAATCCAGAATCTTTTCACATCTTCCCGCTTTCTTGACCATATACCCTGGAGTATATTCTTTTCTTAGGCAACTGAGAATAGATGTCTGTGTTCTTTACTTTTGCCTATTGAAGACCAAATTGTGGTAGACATCACACAAGCTGGAGAATTCAGGCTGCCTTTCTTTACAGAATATTTTTACTTTACTGAATAATGAAATTCCAAGTACTTATAACTTTTACAAAATCTACTTTGTTTTGATCGTAGGGATCAGGTAAGGGTGATGCAGCTTAGAAAGACTATTGGTAATGTCTAGGAAAATTTCTGAGTAATAGGATTTAAGGCTGAGCATCTATTTCCAATTTTATACTCTTGTTGTTTTACAGACTTTAATGTGAGTTAATGGCTCTTCAGCATAATAAAACCATCTAATTCTGTCCTGTTCTAGTCTTTATTCAGTTCTGGCATCGAGACACCCAGACATTTTTGCAAACCAAGTTTGGCTTTTAAAGCTGAACAAGGAAAATACAGGCATTACTGAGAAGAACAGACAGCAGTAGGTTGCCAGCAATTCCTGGAAATAATGCAGTTTCACAACCATTCTCTGCAGATCAAACATTTAGGGAGGAAAAATACCCTTGTGGCTTACATGGACAGAATAATGAAAATGCAAAGTCTGTTGAGGAGGTTTATTATGGTAAAAATTCAAATGCTGTTCTAGGGTTTAAACCAAAGAGCAGCATATCAAATGCCTCAAAATGATGACAGCATAGAAATAATCCAGGTCAGAAAATTGCATATGGTCTCTCCTGAACTTGTTTTTAATGTTGTGTTAGGCTGTACATTTAGTTGTCCAATGCCTTTGAATCTTTAAGCAGTCTCTGCTGCAATAAATGTGCTCATATAATCATCTTCTGAAATATGAACATGTTAAACAGGGATGAAGAAAGTTGGTATTTCTGTAATACCCTTGTGCTCCTACGCTGTTGGCATCTGTGGGCGAGAGCCAGGAAAACGACAGCGCATGTCAGGCAGAGAGGCGTAGAGAGGACTTGTAGCAGGCAGACACGTACACACAATAAGCATCCGAGCTGAGGCAGCGTTTTGAAAATTGCCTTCTACATAACGAAAGCAGAAGGGGTTGTAGGAGAATCTCCATAGCTTCATTCAGCGATGCTGAATTATTTCATTCAAATTTGTAGCGACTCAGAAAATGTCACTGTGTTGCTGGGAGGCTTAGGTTGTATTCCATACTCCCTAAATTGAATAAAAAGGGTAGAATTCTACATTTTTATAAAGGCTTTTTCTTCCCCAAAAGAGGCCAGAAAACATCACAGATCATTAGCATATCAGAGCTGTCACTGACAATACGGTAGCCTCTGGGGTGAATCAGCAACTGTTAGTAGCACCCAGTAAAGCCATCTGTATGAAGAACGTCTGCTGCCGTATATTTGTGCTCTTTCAATTGAATGAAATCATGAGTTTCTAGAGTGAAAATGAGGTTGGTAATGCAGAAGAGCGGTGCATGTATGTCAGCAAATGAACAGATGCTTGCAGAAGACTGCGGGATAAACAGATGCCGAGTAATGCTGGTGTACAAAATAAGCCATTTGTGCCCATTTAGGAGCTCTGCTGCATAAAGGATGCAGTCCGCAAGTTTAAGTAGGTTGTGATGTTCGCCCCTATGGCTGGGGTTAGAGGCTAGTCCAGTTAACTGCAGAGTAATCACTTTGTGGAACAATCATGGAGGCACTAAACTAAAATTGTCTTTCAGAGAGCAATGGCTTCGTATGGGTACATTTCTTTTTTGTTTTTAAATGTAACCATATCTTTACCTGTTAAAGTAGCTATTTAATGGTCAGAATATGATCTCTGAGCTCTGAGCACAAACCCTGTTTATCCCTTTTGTGGGACAAAATATATTTAGTCCTGTTTTATTTGCCTTTATTATTCCTTCTTAGTGTTTTAACCAGTGATTAACCCTGTCCTTTGATAGTTGTTTACAGCTGGGAACAGGCTGACCAGAATGGTGCTCTCTGTTCTGCAGCAAGGAGGGAACCATGCCAAGTAGCTATCCCATAACTGTTTCCCAAACTCCGGTAGCCACCTCCTGGGGCAATCCCTGTACCTGGAGAGAGGGAACAGCAGTCTTCTCAAACGTGGCTGCTCACTGCTGAGCTGTTCTGAATATTGGAATCGGTTGTATTTTATTGACAATCTTGCAGGCAAAAGGTGCCAGACTGAAAGCAAAGGTAAATGGTAGATATAGGTCCCGTGCAATATTGTTCACAACGGAGTAGGTCTACACATCAGCGGGTGTTGGTACACTTCGTTGTTGCTTCAGATTGATTGCTTTTATCTGCAAGAAGATTACTGTCCAATGTGATACAACTTCTGGCCAATAAGAAGATTAATTAGATCAGGACTAAAAATATTAGTATTTAAGAGAGATATTTTTTCATGTGCTGTCTCATCTCTTACTGCATCCCAATCCTTTATGCATTATGCTCAAAGAGGTAGTGTAGAGCAGAGTTGAAGACCCTCTCTACAGAGTCCTCATACAGCTTCTGTTGTGTTTAGTGTCCTCTGTGTCTACAGGGAGGTAAGGACGGACTTTTTGTCTCCATCCTCATATAACCTTATTCCAGGAGAAGGATAGGCTCTTGCAAGAGCAATCTGGAGCAGTGCTCTGCCAGCACAGGATGTTTGATACACAACGCGTTCAATACCCACTCCTACAGCGGCTCCTTCTCTTGACTCTCCCAATATCCATCCACAGTACCCTTGTTGGGGCCTTCACGCCGCTCACAAGCCTTCTCTGGCTCCACAGCAGCTGTAATACTCAAGTAATCTCCAGCCAGTCTTGGCAGTTGGACTTTCCCAGTGACCTGTATTAATCAGAAGTATCTTAGGAGGTTTCCCAGTTCCACCATTCTGTTTTTGGTGTTTACAGCTACAGTAACTAACACCTGACATTTATATCCAGCTTGTGCTCCGATTGCTGCAGCTTGGTGCCTGTTTGCACATGGGGCCTTCTGATAAGGCAAGCATTTGACCTTTCTATTCTTAACCCATTAACATTTAGAAGAGCTGCTCTCCTCACCTCTAGAGGCTGTGTTCCTCCCCCTCCCCCCAATATCCCTATTCCTGCCAGATAAGATTACGCCTGAGTTATATATTGATCTAAAAGCAGAGTGCCAGATGCAGCCCACACCAGTTCAAGGGCAAACACTGAATCCATATGAGTGAGTTCACATGCTTCGGTTCAGTGGTGGAAAGGTAATGGCCAATGGCTCTTTTTGCCCTCTCAGCAGAACCTGAGGCCAAATGCAAGGGTATCAGCTCTTTATCATACCAGTAAAATGAACATCGTGGCTGCAGTAGGTACCAGTCCAATTTGCTGATGTTGCATCTTTGTGCTGTTTCCTCTTCTTCATCTGCACTTACGCAGATGCTTTATCTATTTATCCATGAGATGGCTTGATAGTGATACAGGAGGATCAACATGGGGAAGGCGTTTGTTGAGCTGTTATGTAGCGTGTCATATGAGAATAATGACCACAGTGGTCTCTGCTGGCTTTAAAAATCTATGACAATGATAATAACTGCAATAACTGCAAGTCATAAGAATTAATTAGCTGGCAAGCTTGATTTTCCACTGCCAAACCAAAAGCCACTGGAGCAGGATGGATAAAAAAGTATTGTAGTTATTAATATTTTATTATGTTAAATTAAATGGTTTAAAATAAAACTTTGATTTCTTGTGCATTTATGACTATCTGTACCAAGAACTAAGCTTCAAGTAGTCTTATAAGATAACTTACATGAAATTAAAGAGGCAGGCAGTATGCTTTTTCCTGCCAATGTTTAAGAGAAAGTAAAACCACTGAATTGATGGAAGTCTCTGACTAAGCACGAGATGTTTTCAGAGCGAACAACTCCATGTCATTGTCTTATCTTACCTAATTCAGGAACTAAGTAATTCAGAGTTGAGACGCTTGTTCAAAACTGAAGGAGGGAAGCTTTTTTTTCATCTTGTGGTCTATGAATAAAAATAGATGTGAAAGTCTGTTCTAATTTTTTAGATGCCTGAAGAGCATGTGTGATCCCAAAACAACTGCTTTATCTCCTTAACTACAGTTAATATTGTCTTTCTTTACTGGATCTGTTAGTTTTTAAACACTATGTTTTGGTCAGCTTTTCCATATATTACTAGAAATTCTAATATAATTTACCCAGTTGTTAGAAAACAATTACAAAATACTGTCCTAATGACTTTGAGCTCCAGCTTCCATCTCAACTCAAAATTGCACAAACCATGAATAAAAACTCATTTAGTTGGGAAAAATACATCACTCCATCCTTGTTAATACAATAAAGTATAAAAAATAAATTCTTTGCTTAGCTATAGAGTTGTTTCAGAAATAACTAAATCACTTACTTAAAATGGATGGGTTGAAATCAGCCTGTCCTGCAGTGCATGCAGAGGTGGGTAGGAATTTTGCTATTCATGTGCTGCTGGATTGATCCCAGCATTTGTGAATTTCCATGTAAGTAAAAAGCAGTACATCATGGCCAGGGATCATTGCTGCCTTGGTCACTCACCACCTCGTTTGAGTTTGCCTGTGAGCCAGTCACTGTTGTCATGTCAGAGACCATCACTGGCCATTTGAGCAGCCTAATCGGGAGAGACAAGGCATAGGAAGGGAAATGCTCCCTGCCAAAGCTTTTAGAGATCCTGATTTACATGGCCGTTTTTCTTTTTTTTGTTGTTTTTTCCCCTCTTCAAATGTTCCATGAAGTAAATTTTTTGTCTGTGACTCAGAGCAAAAATAATTTTCAGATTTTTGTGATAAGATATTAGATGTCTGGGCAAGCCTGCAACTTAAAATGGTTTTTTGGCTTATCCAGCGTACTGTACGTGCTGAGATATGAGCGTGTGAGCCTCTAGTTATGATTAAAACACTAGGAGCATGGACATATGAAGCCATAAAGTATTATGTAGGAGAAGATTCATAATTTTTGTGACTTTTTTAAAGAAAGCCCAGATGTGGGAGTAGATCTCTATGGAATCAATCATTTTTTAAGCCACAGATGACCAGAAAATTAATTAAAAAGAAAGAAAGAAAAAAAGAAATATTAGAGAAGTAAACCTGCATCACTTAATGTTTAAACAATGTAGCCCAGACTAGTTTGGCCTTACAGTGATCTACATTAACCACAATTTGTTTGGGAATGTTTAACCCTCAGGATTTAAATTCAGGCGTTAGATTGATAGTTTTTTGTTCAGTGGTTACGAAAACTGGGAGGCAGGGTTGCTCCGGTTTGCTCCTGCTGCAGAGTGTGTCAGGAGAGATGAGCCCCTAAGCAGAGCTCCAGGAAGGAACAGAGTTTTTGCCATTGACTGCAGTGATGCCAGAATTTTCTGTCCTCTCCATGTAGCATGAGCCCCATACAGCTATATACGTGATGTCTGTTGTACCTCAAAGGGAGGACAAGGTGGCTGCTGGGTCACATGTTTGGAGAAGCCTTGGAGATCTTTCAATGAAAGATTTGTCAGAGTGGCACATTTTTATTAAAGCATTCTCTATCTCTTATTCAGCAGAGACAGCGAGAAATTCTGAAAGGATTGTCCTGCCTGAGATGAGAAGGAGGCGTATGTGCTTTGGTGTGCGCACATATTGCCGTGCAAGGATAACCCGTGAGGGTCCCTGGAGCAGCGCTCCTGCGTTGGCACAGCCCTGTGCCCAGGTGAATTAGCTCTGCCTCTCAGCTGGGTGGATGAGGGTGAAAGCCGCGCTGTGCTGATGCAGCAAGACTGCTTTTCTTGCAAGAGCTAATTATGCCATTAGCGTGCAGATCTCTGCACCTCCCTTCTTTGCAAGCTTTTCACATATTCTGTGTGGTTTTGTGTGTCTAAAGCAAGGCAGGCTCAGAAGATGTTAATGTAGATATACTTCTGCTAGCACCAGGTAACAAGAGAAATAAAATACTTGAGAATACTCAGACTTGCAAAACAGCACCAGGGTCAAGGTACTTTGTAACAGCTCAATAGAAACTCCTTCCATAAGACCTTGTAAACTTTCCTGGCTGCCTGGCCTATTTACAGCCCTTGTCCTTATCCCTAATCCATTTCAGAAGATGCGTTTCCATTTTGATTCAGAGGTTGCCCAGCAGGACGTTTGTCTTAGCACACTGGGACAGCTGTGTTGACAGTCTCTACTGCCTCAGGGTGTTACAGGCTTTCTGTAATCAGATGAGACCTGTACATGCTTCAGTGCCTTAGCAGTGAACTGGAACAACCTTTGTCTGTTTGGGATGATAAAGGAAGTGACCATGTTTAGAAGTTTGGCAGTCATTTTGTGAGAGCCTCTAAAGAGTATATAAAAACCAAGTGGAGGTCCAGGGGTCACTTTTACTGTAGCAGTTCATCAGGCAGCATGAAAAAAGGATGGTCTGGTGTTGGAGAAATACATATGAGAAATGCAGATGATTTGAAGCTAACTTACAAAAATACATTGAGTGATTTTTATATAATGTCAGTCCCCTAGATCCCTATTTACAGCTGTACATGTCTATTTTCTTCCTTTGTGCTGTGTGTCAGAGGTAAATATGCAACTTTATCTACTTGAGGAATCCTAGGAGTTACTGGTAATAATAGCAGATAAAAGTTAGACAGAAATGGAATTTTTGAACTGCTAGCACATGGTTTAAAATGCATTTTGCATAGCAATAGCAATGACCGAATCCCTGTTGAATACTAGCCAAGAGTCTCCATCGGTGTGTTTTATTCATGCAGTGTGACAGTGCAGTTAACTCAAGTCATATTGATTCTGTTTATTTCAATTGAGAAAACACCTCCACTGAGCATTTGGTGTAATTATTATAAGGACAAGGAGCAAGATTTAGGACTGACATCCAGGCGTATGAATACAAACCTTTTGCAAAACATTCTGTCATACTGCTTCTAGGAGAACAAGACAGACTTTAACAGAAGCAGATTCTGCTGTCAAGGTTCTTGCTGAAAATGCCCTTCCTCCAACTCTCTTATGATTACATCAGGGGACCGTTTGTTTTAGTGTCTCAGATGATCTCCACAGCTGCATTGTTGTGCAGAGAGAGGGAAAGACAGGCTTTAAAGTAAATGGGTGTAAACGCAGTTAATAGGTAAAACATGCACTTTACATTGTACATTGTAACTCACAGACTGTCAGTAGAGATTCTAGAGTACTAACACGGTGTAAATAGGTGTTTATAACCTGACTGTTTCCTGTGAACCATAGGGAGTGCGTAGGTAATAAATATACATAGATCTGTGGTACATAGCACATAGTAAATGACTGCAAGTTACTTGGTTGTCACAGGTATCTACACAGCCAAAATTGTTTGAATGCTTAGGTAGGGCAAAGGTTGTGAACGTGAGACACACAAGTTTGAGAAAGTCCATTTAGCGAAGGAACCTACACTAATTAGCTCCACCACTTGTTGCACTTGTTTCCTTCTGCTTATGATGATTAAGTCACACTGCTCTGGTCAACCTGGGTCAACCACAATGTCACCAACACAACTAAGTAAACTAGTCACTGCCCTTGAGTGTTGCCTGCCACAACCCAGAGTGTTGCCAGTGTTTGAGTATGGCAGCATGAAACAGCTCACGTTCCCTACTCCAGCTTTGTCTGGATGATGGAAAGTTAATGTGATAGAACAGAACCTCAGTTCCTTCTACAAACAAGCTCGTCATACAGCGGAAGCGTTGTTCAGATCTCCTCAGTAGCAACAACCAAGATGGATGCGATACTCAAAACTGGACCGGGTGGGACCACACAAAGATTCCAAACAGTGCGGTATGTGCTTGGCTGTAATCTCTCTAACATGCCAGAAAAAGAAAGCACTAGTAAGGCGCTCCAGGCACTACTTATTTCTTTAGTCAGTTTCAGGAAGGTGTGAGAGCTGCAGGTAGGTAAAAGAAGGATGGCGAGCCTCGTGTGAAAAAATCATTGACGCATTCTACCTGATAGGAGTGTCCCATTGAAACACGTCTCTGCAACAGTCCCAGTTCCTGCCTGCTGAGAGCTTCCTTATTGCATGCTGTTAGACTTGAAGGGCTGAGTGAAGGAAAACGCCCTAGCTATCATTAAAAAGGAAAGGGAAAAAAAGTCTAATCATATAAATCCCTGTAGTTCATTTCCTCTTAGAAGGTCTGTGCTCTGTAATTATATTGCCAAAGAAGCCTTTCTTCTTTTTAGTTCACGTGAAAGCTAAATGGTTTTATTCCCCTTGGCCTTAGTTCAATTCCAGTATACATGGAATTACAGTCTTTCAGTTCCAGTGTAAGCTTGAATTAGAAGTTGGTGGGTGCAGTACTCCAGATCAGAGCAAACTATTAAAAAGAATAAATTCTTGAAGGGGTAGTTGCTGGGCTGGGAGTAAATTTAATGTAACCCCACCACCAAACAGGAATTTTGTTTAAGAGAACCCAACCCACCAACAAAGAGTGCCAGCAATCTAGAATTCCCAACATACAACAACTATGAGCAGAACAAGATACTCTGTTGGGAGGTAAGTAATGCTGGCAAATTGTTAAGAAAGTATATAGGTATTTTCATTATAATGAGAAAAGCAGTGTAAAAGATACTCAAAATAATACGTCAAAATAGTGGGATGGGATTTACTTGTTTGGTCATGGAGCTTTACTGTTGCTCTTGGAGATACTGAAGCCGATTTTGAGCACTTTAGCTAATTTGTTCTGTAGAAAACATAGCTGTTTTGATGATGCAGCACCAACTTTTTTTAAAAGAAACAGAACTTGACAAAGCAAATAGGAAGTGTATGTTTTCATTTGTCACATATTCACCTTTTTTCCTGATGTACACTTGATTTTGCATATGTGGATGGTGTTTATGACCCATAATTTCAGTTTTATAGCACGAGAGTTCAGGAACAAGAGAAATGACATCTTTGAGCATCTTTTGCCTCCTGTAGCTTCTTCAATCAGTTTTGGTTAAAAGGAAAAAAAGATATTTTTACTGCAGCACAGGAAGCAAATACTTTTTTAGAAACTGAAATGGGGTTTGAGATGAATGTTTTGTTATTTGATACTTCTGTATCAACTGAAGCATTAAATGAAAACAGTTTGGTTACAGTTCCATGCCAAGTCATGTCCCCTCTTCTAACAAGTCATGTATTAACTATCTCATTGTACCTGCATACTCCCTGCAAAGCAATTTCAATACTTTCTCATTTCAATGTTGCAATCTATTTCTCTGCTATTTGCATTGAAATAATTCAGTTCATTACATAACTTTCCCTCCATGCACATACGTTCTACGTTCTTTATAGTTTTTGTGACCATAAGCTTAACAACTCTTGTCTGAGTTATGTGCCATTTTCTCTTCTTTAATAGTTAAGATTTAACTGAACTTTATTAAGTGTATAAGTGTTCAGTCTGTTTTCAGATGAAGGATTAATACTTTCCAGTAAATCAGTTTTTAAATCTTCTGCGCACTGAAAACTCCAGCAAACAGTGCTTGAAAAAAGCTAAATTTGAGCTTATTTTGGGGTGTGGAGTGGCAGGGGATAAAAGGGGGTGATTCACAATTTAAGTTGGATGTATTTATCGTTAAGTCCATTCTATTTCATGTCATTACATAGCATCAGCAAGATTTAAACCCTTCATTTTGGAAGGAAGGGTCACATCTGTAATAAATTGTGGTCTCTCTTATTTAAACAGTAGCATTGTTACAAATATTTTCTCCCTGTATTTCTGTTTCATAAGATAAATACTCAGCATTTCTCTTATTCTTGTAAGTAGCCACACGATGGGCTGCCAAGGCTGGTTTATCATTTGCCTTGGAAAAGTCATTGTGTAATATTGCAAGATAAAACATTGGCAGACCGAGGTTCGAGCTGTGGGGAAGAGAGGTGAGGGGTTTGCAGAGTTTGTGCGAACAGATTGAGGCTTGAATGGGAGTACTACCTGGAGAGGATCAGAGAATTCGGTCGCTCTTACCAGTAAGGAGCAGAGAACAGTTTATTGCGATGATCCTGTTTCTGCAAAAATGAGACTGAGACACTGATTTCATTGTAAATTTTTCAGTGCTTAGATTTTTAGCCAGACCTAACAAATTTCCTGTCAATATTTTTTATGAAACATTTATATTTGGATGTGGGTATAACTGTGGATGAAGCTGTCAAAGGGAGTGCTGATATCAAGGCATGCCTGCTTCTCAGTATTGTATCTGCAGGGTCTGTTCTTGTCAACATAGCAAAGAAATTTACAAAACCTCTTACTGACAAGTAACAAGGTTTTACTGAAGACTACAATATTTTAGGGCAACACACGAGTTTGTGTAGACTACTCCTAAGTAACAAATACGTAAGGAAAAGTGGCCAAGAGTATTGATAGAAACAGTCATCTAGGGCTGTGTCATACCAATGTGGTCCAGAGCACAATTAGGTGATGCAGACAGAGGTCAACAGTTTGGCCATTGACAGGTTTTGGGGGGTACTTTTAAGCAGCTTCCATGATATTGGTGTAATGGTGGATAATTTGCAACTGTTGGTGTGTTTTCTGCTCAGTCCAAGTACCCGGGAATATATGAGGCTCTGCAGAGCGCCTGTAAGAGGCCTGGTGAAAAATGGATGGGTATTTGCCCCAGGCAATAGAACGTGTTCCTGGAGTGAGTGTGGGCGATGCAGCGCTGGGCTGCGGCCATGCTGCCAGCCGGGAGCTCACACGCTCCATTTCAGGCGCTGCCCCTGACTCAGCTCTGCTGCCTGGGGCTCTCTAGGGAGAGTTACCTCTTAATTCTCTCATTATAAAATGTGGAGGTTATTACTTGCTGGCTTCCCCATACCAGCCTCGCAGGGGGGTTAGTTAATGAACATCTGCTAATGTGTAGAAGTGCTGAAGTAGTAATAGTCCCACTCAAACACTGATGGCATGGCTGCAGGTTGGTAATCTGCAGCTTTTTATTACAGGATTGTGCTCTAAGATTAAATCACCATTTTAGCAAGGCACGTGTAGAGCACAGCTTCCCTGTGCCCCTTGTACTCCAGAGCCCAGGACTAGGACTCTGCGCCAGCAGTTCTGTGCCACTGGAGGAGTTCTGTGCACCCCCACATAAACCAGCACGCAGCTCTTGATGAGGGTATTATGTTCCCAGCTCCAGTTCATTATCCTCACTCATCTGCCACTCATCAAGAAAAAAAAAAAGATAGCATTCCCTCCTTTAAAGTTTATTGATTTCCTTACACACAGCCCCCCGCTGAACGTCTTAATCCCTCTCGGTTTCCTGCAGTGGTGTCAGGAGGTCGAGGCGCTGCTTACACTGTGGCCTTTCTCCTGGGCTCTTGCAGGCGGCTGCTGGAGCATGAAGCCCCTGCTCGCAAGAGTTAATTGTTTCCAGCCTTTGGCAATCTTGGCCTGGTCCTAGAAATCCGGCTGGATGCTGTTGGCTGCCAGGAGCCTCCCTCTCTGCCGTCATGTGAGTAGTGTAAACAGGCCGGGCGAGCGGGAGCCTCGCTACTGGGCCAAAGTTCAGCGGCTGCATCTCGGCCTGTGGCAGCGCCGGCCGGGCAGGCAGCGGCGGGGTTACTGCCGAGCACCCCGCTGTTGCTATAGCAAAACCATTGCATAACGCTGGCATTAAATCAGCGCGGAGGAGAGGAAGGCTAAACGATAAAGGTTGTTGCGTTGTTGTACGCCTTTTGTTCATTGTTGCCGAGTCCCGCTTAGCTCTTGCAGATGGAGTTCCAAGCGTAGTTGCTGGCTGGGCTGCCGTGGAAGCCGATGCGGGTTTTCACCGGCTGCAGAGAGAGAGCAGGGCCTGGCCTAGAGCTTGCTCATGTAACCATGTAATTGGGGCATTCACATGAACTGGGCTGGCAAGACAGTGCCTGTGAGAGCATTGTTTACATGAGTAAAAACCTTGCATGCCAGTAAAGTTTGTGGGATCAAGCTCACAGTTAAGATAGGTGTTTAACTTCTTGATACAAGCTCTCTAATAAAAGGAAGTGATTTGGTGGTAATAAAATTTGTACCCAGATAGAGAGCTCAGGGCATAAGAACCTCAGTGTTATGAAGAGTGGGTACACTACGATTTCAAGAAATAATGCTCCCATGTAATTTTGTAGATCAAATGGATTGCAGGAGACGGTTGTTTGTGGAAGGCTGAGGAGTCAGGAAACCTCTTTTTGGATGGAAGTGGTGCAGGGAAGCTGGAATGTTGTGACATGGGAAGCTGCATTTGGAATCAGGCGAACATCCTCTTGAAATATCTGCTGAAGTTACATCTGCATTTACATAAGTTTTGGCATGAGAAATAAATGTCCATGAAGTGACTATTCTGTGCTTTCTCTTCCTAGATGATTAATAAAAATGTCTGAGGGATTGATTTGGCTGCAGGCTTTCTCCTGGGGTTTCTGCCTGCAGTTTATTTGTTATGTGGAATAGATCAAGGTCTGTCTCTTTGGTAGGAGCGATTATGTTTTTGGCTCTTCTTCTCTTTGAGGGTCTGGCCAATGCCATTAAGTCAGTGGCAAAGTTCTGGGTCAGAATCAGAACTGCAGTTTTTGCCCATACAGTGTGGTGTATTTGTCATTCCAAGAGCAAACAGGATTTAGGTTGTGATGAAGTGGCGCTGGATTTATTTGGCATATATAGGTTGTGGTATTTCAGTCATTCACCTCTGAAGAATTTTGATGGCTGCAGAGAGAGACTTTCTGTTCCTTCCCCTTGGGTTTGTACCCTTTCCATGTGCCAGTCCTTGGCATGTTACGATGCATGTCAGGAACTTTATGTCCTCTAGTAAAAACCTAACTAGGAGGAACACACTGCGCTCCCCTTGCACCTGTCTGCTTACTGCTCTTCCACCAGGAGAGTAAGATCTGCTGCCCAGGAGTTTGAAATAGGAAATCTGTCCTTCTTGAACCAGTCATGCCAGGACTTGTGTTAGTTGGACACGGCTTCTTGGTGCATGTGTTAATGTACACTGTCCCAACCTCTGCCCTGCTGTTCTTATTTTCAAAGCATTTTACAAAACAAAAGAAATGAGAAAGAGAGGAGCGAAGTCTTGTGGTCTGCCCCTCAGAGTCCTGGTTTTGCTGGTGATTTGTATTTCAGTTTTAAAACATAAGTTTTGATTGTGGGATTGCTGGTTTTTTTGTTCTCACTCAGGACAAGTTGGACTGTCAGGCCCCAGATGAATTCCTAGGCACTATAGCAAAGCCAATAAGAATGGGGAACTGACCACTGCTACGAGCTATTCTGGGAAGTGCCTGATCATTTCGTACAGGCCTGATGGTGCTCATTGCTTATAGTACAGATGGTGCTTCTGGAGAAATGTGGTCTGTGTTCTTCCTCTATTATTGTCAGAAATACCAGAGTGGCCAGAGACATCCCAGAGTGGCAAGTAATTGAGTTCAAGGAGGAGTTAGGTGTTAGCAGAGGCGAGTCCACCTTTTTTGGTTTTGGGTCAATTTATCCCTCCTCTGGCAGACGACATAGACAAGAGCAGATTGTTCTGGGAACGTGGAGCAGAATTCCCAAAGGGGACAAACTGCTGTAGCCTGCACTGTTCAAGCTCCCCACTGAGCTTTTTCATCAAATGTCGTCTTGGCCAAGAAAGATGTTGAACTGAAGTGCTGCTACATGTTTGCCTTTGCCCAGCAATTGTGCACTAAGATGCCAGACAGTTGCATGTTTGAAGATGTTTCTTTTATTAGAGGTTTGCAGATGAGATTCTCAGATGTTGCTAATAGATCGGTTATTTGTCAGTCAGTTCAGACGGATACCAGAAATGCACTTTGTCAACAGACACTCAGAAAAAGGTTAGTGAATTCTTGTTTTCCTGAACTAGGTAGGGACTTCAGTGGTCTGCTTTCCTGGATACCTCTCTGAGATGTGAGTGGAATTGACTTCATTTCACACTGTGCTATTGTCTGCTACCCAAACCACATTTCAGTGGGCCAGAGGAGGAACTGCTGACTCATAATTCAGCATGGCAGCCCCAGATCTCATGGGACAACTAAGTCTGGCCTCTGACTGATGTTTTCAGTGAACTCTGTTAATGGCCCCCAACAGATCACACAGAAGTCCAGCTTCTATAAAATGAAAGGGAGGCTTCTTGCCCAGCACTTGGCAAGTCATTTCTGGCAGTCTGTAGTGCTGGAAACTGCTGGTTGTGCTGGAAACAGGCTAAATGGTGGCTGGCTGAAAATGTGTTGCTGATGTGGGATCTGTGGGCCCCACTCAGCTGATGGCACATAGTGTATTCTGGTCACATAATGGCTGTCAGGGACAAAGGGCTGCAACTGGCCTTGGCTTGGCGTGTAGTGTATGTGCAAAATGAATGCAACTCAAATATGAACGAAAGTTAGGAATAAAAAGTAGCATAAAACACAGCACCCAACTTGAGGGTGAAAGGTAAGTGCGGAGGTGCTTTGTTTTTTAAAGAATTATCTTTAGGGACTTTAACTTAATTATTTTGTTACTACCAGTCTGGTCAGGGATACAGATACATTCCATGGCACTGCATGGTTCTTGCAAACAACACTTTGCAGATTTATGCCTCAGTTGAAGCTAGGGCTTCTCAGCATAGGTTGGAGTGAATGAACTAGACACCCCTCCTTCCTCTGGAAGCTGAATTCAAAGCTGTGCATGACAGCAAGGTGTTCAGAGCTCATTGCCTTGTGTGATCGATCAATCAGTGATGAGGGCTGCACAGGTTCTGATGTGTTCTTCACACCAGCTCCGGAACACGTTCCAGCAGCATAGTAATAACATGGGTGCATGAGACTCCCAGGCCTTGTTTCTCCTCTTGCAGCTCATACGTTTGCAACCAAGCGTTAAGGCAGTGCTGTTCACCAAGTGCACGTCAGCCACAGGTGTGATTTGCTGTGTGAGCCTAAGAATCGGCCAAGGAGTTGTAGATACATGCTGGAAATCTTGTTCTCCACCAGTGTGACCCTACTATAAGTCATCTTCCTTAGCTGCAGTATTGCACGAGGATACCTTGCCACTACGGGACCAAACGAGATGCCCAGTAGGTGACACACCCAAACCCCTGTTGTGGTTTGGCAAACAGGGGCTCCATTGTTAGGATAACATTTGTCCCAGATGTCTCAGCTTTCTGATGTGCACTGGAAGAGTCTGGGGGATTTTAAAATTTAAATATTGCTGTGTTGCTGCTAGAAGCGATGTGTTCCAAGGAGTATTCCTGGTATTTACAGCTGAAATCAAAGCAGTTTGTGAGGACACTTGATTTGGGAGTCCATTCACTATTTGGCACCAGCCCCTAAGGAAGTCCTAACTGCTTGAGCAGATGTTATCCTTGTTGCAGAGTTCTCTGCACCACAGGGGCAGAACTGTTCACCGTGGTCATCATTTTGGAGCTTCATGAAGTCTTTTATTTGTTTTGGGCCAGGCCTTCAAGTCAGGACTCGGATGTTGAACTTGATTCCATACTCCGTGGGAGGACAATGCAGGGAGTAAAGGACAGGTTTGTGGGGTTCCCAGTGCCCAGGATTGCCAAGACACGTGTTTTAGATTTCAATCTAGAAATCAGAGAATAGACATAAAGCTTTTCTTAGAAGGATCTCAAACTTCTTTACGTAGGTGTGAGCACATAATTATTTCCATTTTGCAGGTGTGAAAAGCGGAAGATAGGAAAACTATGATTAAATCAGCGATCAATTCGGAGCTAGTTGAGCTGAATTTTGTTTCCTGTTTTACACAGCAGGGCCCGATGGCCGCTCCAGACTAGTTTTTGAAAGTTACTTTTTAAAACCAGCTTTAGCCACTGTAGGTTCTATGCATTTCTGTTCCTGAAAGGCACCATCAATTGTTTTGTTTAAAGACATTGAATATGAACTTGTTCCTACAGAGCTTTGTGCTGTAATTTATCAACAAGGCGCTGAGGCACAGACGTCAAATGAATACCAGATTTCAAATTATGATAAGCAATTGTGTCATCTCTGTGAATAGACATTAAACTCTGCTGAGAAATCATCGATAATTCATTAAAAAAAATAAATGAGTACAGGGACATTTGGATAGCTCTTTGCAAACAAGCAGTCCTGTGTTCTGTAATTAGTCTTTTGAATTTAAACCCAAAGGATGCTTATTTCTCAAACAGGAACACATGATCATACCCAAGTCAAAAAGTTTGTTCCCTAGAGATCTAATTAGCATTTACCTTTGGGGAGTTATAGAAGTTCTTGGGATATTATCTGTCAGAGGTGCACTGTGTTTTTACGTAGCGCGATGGAGAAGCACACACAGCTTGGCTGGACTTCTGAATGGAGTGCTCTCTGTGTTCTTTTCCGTTACACATGGCTTCTGCCCGGTGTGGTCACATTAGTGACGTCTGCGCTTACCTGGCATCTAAACTTACTTAATTTACCTTTAAAATTTGTATAAAGTAAGTCCAAATTTACACACATTACAAAAGTTAAGGATGGGAGAAAAGGATTATGTCTATTCTGCTTTTCTTCCTTTATGAGATATTTGAGGTGTATTTTATTTTTAACATTCCAGTCGCTGACATTTTCCCCACTACCTTTACCCTCTTCTTATACCAAACCTTAGGTTCTTATTTCCAATCTTAAAATACAAATCTCAGAATAATTTGGGTAGCTTTGCTATGAGGAGAGGGAGGAAGCTGCTCATGTAAAAATTTCAACTTGAGCTTCTTTGTCGTAGGTGGCTTTTCCTTTGACAGTTAGGATCCTGGTTTAGTCCATTTCTCTCCTAAATTGTAGATTGTTGCATTCCAATAAGCGCACAGCAACTGTTCTCTGTGTAACATGATGTTACAAGATGCTGATCCTCTGTCTAAGTGGGCTCTTTCCAATTGAACTGGAGATGTACATGGAGCCTAACAGCAGTATTTCTCTCCTGTCTGTAGTTGGCCAGTATAGGAGTAGAAATTTATAAATAGTTATCAGTGTAAGGATTTAGAGGCTCTGCTTCAAGATCTAGGGCTAGCCTGTCTTAACTTATCTTAGTGTAATCTCTAAAATAAAAATTCTCTGCTCTACTTTAGAGAGCATGAAATAATTTCTGTTTACACAGTTTTTTCAATTACTTTGATGCCATGATATAAAGGTCACTGATTGCCTCTAGTCATCACATGGCTTTATCACTAATTGTGCACTCACGTCATTTTGTTCTGTGGGATCTTTTGCTTTTTTGATCCAGTTTCAATTGCCCAGATGTTCATTTCATACAGTTAACTTGATATAAAGGGCAGCCTTTGTTCCAACAAACACATTGCGGTCATTGTTCTCAGCTGGGAACTTAGTGCACAGCAGTTCACCTGTTTCCTATGTAATCCACCATCAATCTACCGACCTTTGTGCTGATTTAATGTAAAATCATTCATGGAGGAGAGGAGGGATAAGGAGGAAAAAAATTTGCGAAAATATTTCTTGGTCCCTAGCCTTGGATTGATTAAGGTCATGCTGCAGGATAAAAAGGCAAAAAGAAATGGGGAAGCGCTTTCATCTTGACCCTTTCGGTGTGTAGTGGAATAGAAAATCACATTAGTACCTTGGAAGTTTTACTCTGGTGTCTCGGAATGTACTAAGGGAGACATAAGCATGTTCTAGAAGGAACCCTGTTGCCACTCCACTCCCTTCCCTATTGCTGCCTATAAAGGCTTCATGTCAGGACAGAGGGTGCTTCCTGTCCCGTCAGCAAAACTGTCAGGTAAGAAGAGGTACTGCTTTGTGATGCACCCAGGGGCCTGGGGATTGCCCGGTTCCACACATTGCAGGAGGGACAGGTCTCAAGGTTATTCTAACGGCAAATGTCCCGTATAGGACAGCCCATTTGCTGTTTGTTAAGTCACGTGGACATCACATAGACTAACTGTTTAGTTTAACTTAACCTTTAGAGCAGTCATGAGAGCTTAATTCATGAGCAGAATAAATTCCACGGAAGACTTTGAAAGAAGATGGTACATATAAATGCTCTGGCTGTTGCTAAAAGATCTGTGGAAGATGAGCAGTGGAAAATTGGAAGGGATTGAGCCGTCTATCATGTGAGAAGGGTGTAATTTAGCAATATATATCTGTGAAGGTTTTTAAATCTGTCTTGGCCAAAAGAGACCTTCCGAATGACAGGAATCTAGCCATCTTGAGCCCAAATGTTCCTAGAAAGATGACCGTACAAAATTGCCCAGGCTACTGGCAGAGATAGCATTACTGGCAGCATGCTACGCTCCACAGCCCACAGCAGGCAAGAGAAGGAGGCCTGGAGAGGAGCTGGCATCAGCCAGTGATTTTTAACATTTCTTTCATTCAGACAGCTGTAAGGCTGCTGGGCAAGACCCACACAAGGTTGAATTTTGGTTTGACGTGCTGATGTGATTTGCTGTGGCCCCCTTGTAGCTCTGTGGTGCGTGGGCCGGAATATCCAGGACATCCACCATATTCTTCCTGTGCAAACCTTGTGAAGGGGAACTGTGGATGCCAGTGTCTGCTCTGTCTGCTCAGCTTGGTAAGGAGGAAAGCAGGAGGTGAGAAGGGGAAAACCAGGGATCCTGTCCAGTTCAGACTACCAACAGTGGATGGATAAATAGAAAGATACAGGGTTTTTTTGTTTTCAGAACACGTTTCCCGTGACTGGTCCTGCTGAAATCAGTGAGCAGAGGCAACTGCAGCACCACAGTTCTCCATTTCTCTCACTCTTCAGTCTATAGATCCCTTGGCACAGCTGTAAATTCTCTGTACAGTGCACAGCACGGCTTTCACCAAAAATAGCTGGGAAAACAATGTTTCTGGACCCTTATTCCATTTAAAATATTTTTTTTTTGCTTCTGCGTATCTCCCTATTTTACTCTGGTCAACAAGGGCTGTGTCCAAGCAGCCACCTGCATTCATTATCAGTCATGTGGAATGCCCAAAAACATCACTTCATGACCATAATAGACTGGTGGAAATGAGGCCAAGGTACCAAACCCCTCTTCCCTTCCCACCAGCACCCTCCAGCAGTACGACCTGGGAGGCCCCTCCAGTGCAGGATTTATCTCTTGGTCTGTGTCAGTGACTGACAGCAGCAGCAAGGAGCTCTCTGGGGCAGAGGACAGGGAGGTCAGGTGGGAACCTGGGACAAGCTCCAGTCTGCTCCAGGGAATGTGCTAATTTTCACTCCTTTATAGTCCTTTATCTCAGCCCTTCGACCTTGAGCTCAGAGGCATTATCAGCCTTAGCCAGGAAGGCAGCATGGATGTAACCGTTTAAATGCTGAATGTTTCTGATACTAAGTTCTCAAGGTAAAAACACAATGAATGCAACTTATTTCAGTAGTTCAGCGAGTCAGTTGACTTTTCAGGTTTGGTGAGGACTGATTTATGATACTGGGAAGAATATGTTGCTCTAAATAGATGATTTTGTGAACTACAGCAGTTTTCAAAGTTTATATGCCCCTAAAAAGTTCCTAGGGCATGTAGAGACCTCCTGTAAGAAAGTGTCTTGTGTGCATTGCTATAGGGTGTGTGTTAACTTGGTTTGTTTAGTCACCTTTTCATCCTTATCTGGACCCAGTTACTGATATCCAGAGCATGGGCAGAAAGTTACTGGTCTCATGCTTTCTCTGGGGTCCCTACTATCGTGGTAACACTTAAATTTTCAACTTTACAAAGTATTATACAAACTTTTACGAAAAAAAAAAAAAAGTCATTTCCTGGAGCAATCTAGATGAATGCATTGCCAGTTCTGCTACTGACTTCTCTGGGTGACTTTGGGCATGTCATTTAACCTGTGTGTCACTTTTCATATTTGCAGAATGAGCTAAGAATACTTCAGTGGGCCATCGTGGGTATTAATGAGTTATGAATGTGCTTACTTACATGTGTGTCTTGTTTGGCAAGATCAGCTTCTCTGTCTTTGGTGCCGGACAAATATTATGCAAGAAAAATAGTTCCTTTTCCTTATGGGGAGTGAGCAGTCTCTCTGTGAGCAGCAGTAAGCGGGTAGAAGCTGAATTTTTTGCAGAATACTTCTGCTTTATCAGTTCAGTGTTCATGGAGTTAATTTGCTCATGCCTTCAGATTGTTTTGTTTCCAGGGATTCTAAACCGTTGCCTCCAGCTGTTCATTTCCATTGAACTAGGGTGATCTTTATCTGTCTGAACTAGTTAAAACCTGCTCCACTACCCGGCAGCCTTTTTGGAGACAGCCCAATAAAGCTGAGTGCAGTGGCTATGACACCAAAGCCTCCTGGACACCATAAATTCCAAGCCCTACATTTTTTTCTGACCTCCCACTGTTAGAGCACCCCTCCTGTTTTAATGGGACTCTTCACTTCCTCCACAGCTCCATTTAACTCCTGTCCAAAAAGGGGGGAATGATATTTGTATTCTAAGTGGCCAGTGAAGAATCCCTTTTAGATTAATTTACTACTTTGATATTATCAGATTAAACCTTGACATAACCTCAAATGGACCATTCGAACAACTGAAGCACTGTTAGACTTGCACTTAGGCTCTGCTCAGTGTGCATGTTGCTTGGGATGTTTTAGTTGAAGCATTTTTTAAAAGTTTTAAAAGTGGCGCTCCATTTAAAGCTTGCTGTGACACGGTGGGACTTGTAATACTTTCGGGGTCAACAGGGCCACTCTCAAACATGAGATATGAAAGTTTTTCTCTTGAGCAGATGAGACGCAGGTTTGTTAAGTTGATGAGACAGCCACCAGATGTACCAAAGAATCTTTCCTACGATGAAATTCAAATGTCCTATATACATGAGGCAAAGATGCTGTCTATACAAGAAGGAACTGTGAACAACAACAAAAAAAATCTGTTATTGGTACCACTACAGGGACCATAGTTAGAATGTGTACACTGGTGTAGAAACACCTTCCCTTGTTGCTGGGGTTTCTAATAGCGCATTATTTTGGCCCGTGCTGAACAGGAGTACATAACACAATGGGTAAAATGCTAATAATGGTCAGTTTGTGCTTTAGACTCTTCCTTCTACTAGTACTACTATGAACAGCAGTGGGAAAATTCGTGTCCAGAAGATCTCTCATGAAGACTCAGGCTGAGCTTTGCTTTGGAATGTGCCAAGTAGACATTTTCCTGTTGTTGTTGCAGATGTTACCGTCCTTGCTGTCTGGGGAGTCAGCAAGGCTGGAGGAGTGTTGGGAGGTAGCACCTCTGCTCTCTGCAGCAAACAGCTGGATCAGTTCAGATCCAAACCCATGTGTCTGTGTGAGAAGACCGTGTAGTCACTTTTCTGCTAAACCACCTCACGGCAATTATCAGACTATCAGAGGACAGAAAAGGTCTGAGAAAAAGACCGGTTTAACATGTCCTTATTGGTCTTTAGCAGCTGTGTGTTATCCTATTGTTACTAATAACCTTTTTAACTTTGCAAGCAATGTTTTCTTGGCATCATTCAAACATAATGACTGGGGGGTCAAATTCAGCTCTCAGTTGTGTAAATATGGAATCATTCTCTTGGCTGCCTGGTGTTATTTTGCATTTGGCTCATGGTCCCTGCCCCTAGGAGCCTGCAATCTAAAATACCCAGGCAGCGTATTCAGTCACAGTATGGTTTGCATACCCAGTTGGTATGCAAAGCATAAAAGAAACAGATGAAGAACTACCATCAAATCCACGCAATATAATTATGGCCCTGTTGTCCTCTGGTTGAGGTTAGTAGGTTATTCCTGTATAACTGAGAGCAGGATTTTGCTTGTTATTTTTCATATATAATTCACCCATAGGTTATGATTGGAAAGTCTTTCAGGAAAATGTGTTTTAAAAGGGGTTTTAAAGAAGCAGAGAAAGAAATTTGGTTGGGATTAATAGAGAATAAGAATAATTGAACAAAATAGATGTTACTTAAAGTAAAGCAGTCAGAAAGTCTACCTTAATGATAAGAAGAAAAGGAGACCTTGGCCAATCTATGAGGAGGGTGTTGGAACTGCTGTTTCCCTTTGAACTGCTGTTTCCCTTTCACCCTCCAATGTACAAGCTTGTGAGACTCTTTAAGTAAGGTTTAGTGGTTTTATATGGTAAATAAATGTATCTTGATTTCATTCTCTGATAAGCAGATCTCTCTTTTCTAGCATGATCTTTATAAAGTTCTCAGCAGTGAAGTGACTAATTATACTTCTCATTTTCAGAGATCTTCCGGATAATCCTGCTGTTGAATGGGACACACGGCTCCTCGCTGCCTTTGTGCTAAAGCATATAGAAGCCAATAGCATCAACCTGGTAATGTGAGACTTTCTACATACAGCATTGGCAATTTCCACATTACTTTTGAGCTAGCTTTCTAGGCTTTTTCCTTCCCTCTGAAAGCTTTCTCTGAAGTCTTTAAAGTTAGGATTTTGCTTCTGGAGTCTCTGTGAAATAGCCTCTCTCATTTTGAACTATTTGCTTTATAATGTTTATCCATTTCTCTAGCTAGATCCTATGAAGCCTCTTTTGGGCTGTAGTGTCACCAACCTTCACTCAAGTAAAAGCTTCAAATTAAAAACTGCAAAATCTGTTGGAACTAGTAAGTTTCACTGTAGTAGATCTTGGGGTTCATTAATTATAGAAGACCCTCTGAATAAGCCCAGCTGAATTTCAGGTCTGACGTGATACCTGAAAGCAAATTTGCATTTTGTAGTTTAAGACTTTTTGTGAGTATTTGTACAGGTCCTATGTCTTGACAAGTAAGACGTGGTCATTCTGATCCTCTTGCAAACACTTCAGACAACAGCTAGAAGTTCAGAACAAATGGAATTGCTCTACTGAAAAACGTGGAAAAGGATGATGGTGTAGTTTGGATGTATCTTTTCTCTCTGTAGATCTTTCTTTGCTTCCCAGTGAGAAAGGAACAGAATGGAGTTAACGCAATTGGAAGACATGTATTGTTTTAGCTATCCCAGTGGGAAAGCTTTCCCCAGTTCTCCCCATAGTCATAGCATAGACAATGGTATCTTTTATTTACAGAACATATGTGTCATCTGGCAGTGGAGAAGCAGGCTGCAATTACAACATGTCTGAAAGGAAAGATTGCAAGGCAAGGAGTCACCTACCATGTTCTGCGTAGTTTTGTTCCATTGCATAGTACTCGTTTCTTCAATTGCCCTGGAAGTCCATGAGTAACTCAATCTTTTTGAGAGCTACAGGGACGTATTCCATCCAAGCTCTACATTAAATAGTGTAGACACACAAATTAACGGTTGGTGTACTCAAATCCAAAACTAATTTATAGACTTGGGAAATTATTTCCTGCCTGCTGGATTTATAAGCAAAAGCCAGTGTTGCTGGGAGAGGCAGCCAAGGCTAGTCTGTCTCGATCCAGATTAGAAAGTATTCAGTGTGGAAAAAAATAAGTTACATAGTATTGTGTGAGCCCCAGGCAGGCTCTAGATTGTGAAATCCTGCTCTTCAGGATCTCAGGTTTAGTGGTAGCAGGTGACATTCAGACTGTGCTTAGGGCAGATGCAGTGCCAAGACCAGGCAATAGCACGTTCTTACAAGCTGCTTTCCGCTATGGATTGATGGAAACATCATCCATACAACTCTTTGTGGGAGAGTCCCATTGTCTGGGGTCAGTTCCAAGTCAGCCTAGAAAGCCAGATCCTTCTACAAATGTATTCAAGTTGGAGGTATATTTGTGAGGGTAAATTCGGCTCTCATGTTTTGAATCTTGGTCTTTACGCTCCTAAAATTCATAAGCATTTGGATGTGGGATGTTTGTAGAGGATTTAAAATGCTTTTGCAGAACACCAGATACAGAGTGCAGCATGTGGAGTTTGCTAAGGAGGCAACAGAGCTGGAACAGCCTTTGGCATCCCTTTTTCTCCCTTTTCTCCCTTCCTCACGTACGTTGCAGGCTCCTCAGGTGTGCTTTGGGGTTCATGAGTGGGTTACCCCCAAGACCTTTCATTCTAAGCGCATGACATACACACTTGCAGCTCAAACCTAGTAGACACTGGAATGTTGATCATGATTAGATTTTTCCTTTTTCATACAGTTCATTCTTTTTAACCTTTAGCTTCTCTGATTTAATAGCAACAAGAGACATCTCCAAACACACAAGAGACTCAAAGGGAGTTTGATTGTCACTGGCGTCTGCAAGTGTGAGTCAGGCCGATGAAATGATACTCAAAGGAAGGCCATTAGAAATGGAGTTCCTTGCTATGGCATTTTGTGGGATGTCCTTTCATGAAAAGCAAAGAGCCCTTTCTATCCCCACCAGTCTACTTCAGCAGATGTGTGCTCTGTTTGAAGCACTGGATGATGCCAGAAAGAGTGAGGGAGACCCACAGCTTTGAGTGCTTTTTTCCTACAATGCACATGGTGCGTAGAGGGAGCATGGACTCCAGACCTCTCAGGAGTTTTCTCTTCTGCTAGTAATTGAGTAATTTCCTCTGTGCTCTCCCCCCTCCGGAAGGGATTTCTGGACCTGTTTGTCTTGGCTGTTGCTCTGGCTTCCACTAGTGAAAGTTCCATTTCCTGAATACCAAGGTCACCCAGAAGAAAACCCGGCAACACCAACAGCAGTGGCTCCCATTTCAGAACAGGTGTGGGGAGGGAACTCCCTCTTGCCCTAAAGATTTCATTGAGCAATAATTTCCACATCAAGTATATTTCCTATCCCAGCCTTGTGCTCCCAGAACTGGCTAAGCCTGTTTTTAACCCAGACAGTTTCAAGATGTTCAAGTTTTCTCATCCTGCCCGGATTGTTTGCTTGATTTCATCAGCAGCCTGGTTCAGGTTAGTTGTTAAAAGCAAGCACACCATCCAGCTGCTCTATGTGGGAGAAGCAAATGCTCCCACATGAAAATTATCTTCAGCATGTGAGAAAGAAATTCACATTTGTTATCAATGAAATGGGTCCCTGAAGCCAGAGAAATATATTTCCCTGTAATTGCTGCCTGCTTTAAGTCACAAACACCACAGTGATGCTGTGGAATCAGTGCCCTGTTTAGATGTTAGACCTAGAAGTTGTATACTGGATAGGTGGGACATCACTGCTGTGTCAGAGCCAGCCTGTGCGCTGGGAAGGGTCTCTAAAGAGAAAAGCCAATATTTCAAACACGGTCTCTTTGCAGGTAAAGTGAATGCCACCATGGCCAGGTCAGTGTGCAGCTACCTTAGGAAATGTACTTGCAAATTTGTGTATTTGAAGAGACAGGCAATTCAGGTGTAAATGTCCTAGCAGTAAGTTAGACATTATCAGCTGAGAATTAACTCTAACTCTCTGCAGCCTCTTTAGCTAGTTCAGAAGTTGTGTAAGCCCAGCAGCACTAAGAACAGCAGCTCCTATTTCAAAACAGATGTGGAGAAGAAAAACCTCCGAAGGTGTTTCTGAACAGATAATGTCCATGTCAAGAATATTTCCTAACCCAGCCTTGTGCTCCCACACTTGGCCTGAGCCGGTTTTCTCAAAACAACGATTAACTTATTTAGTCTGCTCACTATAGTCTCTTATCTCAGTCTTCTGTTTTGTTCTCTTGTACCTTCCATAGAAGGAAAAATGTGTGTTTTGGCTTGCCCGGGGTTTTTAGCTTGGTTTCCTTAGGAAACAAGAATAATGCAATTGTATTTATATGTGTGTGCACACGCACGTTTCAAAAGACTTCATTGGCTAATTTCAACCACATTTGACAGCAGGGTGGTAGTCTTAAAAATGTTATGTTTGTACAGGTTGCATAAAAATAAATGACCAGGCAGAAAATACAAACCCTCTTCCTGTCACCATTTAGTAAAAGGGTTTAGTGCAAGTCCAGCCCTTATCAGACTCACACTATTATTCACCTGCATAGGAATTTATTCTGCCTGCAGTGAATGGGGTACGTTGTCATCATAGGAAAGTGCCACTCTAGGTAGGAGGGACATCAGAGCATGTTTTTTCTTATCTGTAAAATACAGATAAAAATACAGTTCATTCCCTGAGCTGTACAGAATTTAATAATGTGTTTCCCAGATGAGCTACTAAAAAAGCTGATATCCTCAGGGAGGGCTTAGCACCATGCCAGCCCGCGCCGTCCCTGCAGAGAGCCGCCTAGGTAATGCTGATGAACAGCAAAAGCAGCCATAGCCAAAGACATGATTTTTCTCCTTATGTAGGCTGTATAGGGGCTGACCAGAAAATGCCTCTTTGTACCTGAACGAAACCAATTTGGGTCCCACCACTTCCTGCCAGCAATGAATAACCTGCTGCTTGGTGGCAGCATTATTACAGACACTGGGCAAAGTGGAAAGTCTAATTGTGGATTTGAACTGGGTGGATGGATTTATAAGCAGTCTTGTCTGGTGTTTGTGGTTTTTGAAGTATTTCTTTATCACTGTCTCTGTGTTTCCTCTCCCTCTTTACACAATATCCCCTGTGTTTGAGAGGGCCTCTCCTGTTGGAGGGTGGGGTAGCAAGTTGCAGGACGGGCAGAGCGGCTTTTTGATCTTCCCTTGATCTTTACCCCAGTACTTCAGGCCCTGCACATAAAATAGATTTTGAGAAGGGAGCTGTGGTGAGTAAGCAAGGCAGCAGCATTTCCTTCCCTGAAGAGAGAACAAGCTGGCAAGGAAGCAAACATTGATTGAAACATGGGGAGGTTATGATTTCTTCCTGGTCACAGAGAAGGGAGCTGTGGAGAGCTCTGCTGCCTGGCCTTTCCCACAGCAAAAGACTAACTTAAGACTGTCACTTCCACCATCTGGAAAGCCTACCGGCACATACACACTTTGCACTCCCAGTTTGTCTTCTAGGTTGGAATCAGGAGCCTTTAAGTACCCGCTCCACAGTACTAGGGTGGATCCTTCACCCCGGACACGTTATTGGTAGGTCTGAGGGCAGGTGGCCAAGGGTATTCAGTGCTGTGGACAGTGACTTGTTCATGCTGTGTTCACACATTACTTCTGCATTACAAAGTTCCCATTTCTCCCTGCAGAGAAGCAATAAACAATATGATCTTCTCATTCAGCAAAATGCCTGACTTGGTTGTACAAAAAGTGCAGTCAGCTAATTCTTCAAAAAGGCTTGTTCTCAGATTATTTTATCACTGTGTTATCCTGTGATGAAGTCTCTTCACAATCAGGACAGTAGTATGTGATTGTGTTGCTCTCGTTAAAGCAATATGTCCTGACTCACAGTACCACAAACTATAATTTCACCCTGTCATCTGCCGGCATTCCAGTATGTTCTCAGATCCAGGAGAGAGTGATTCATAGATCTGGACCTCTTGGGTCAGGAACAAGTTTGCAACAGATCACTCTGAAAGTAACCTTTTGGCCGGGTAATAAGTAACAAGTGCATCCTGCCAGTAGGAACACAGTATTTGTCATCCCTCTGTTGTTCATGCTGTTAGACTGTGTAGTCATCTAGTTCCAGAGTGTCTTGTTTGTTTTGTGTTACTGTAACACGAGTTCACACACAAGGCCTCATTGTGTAACACAAAAAACAACTCTTTAGATAAAATGGGCTGGGGCAGTGGTGTGTTGGATGTCAAAGTTGGTAACTGCACATTCTTCTTCTTCAAAATGATTTCTGTTCTCTGGTTTTATTGCAGGTGGTAACCTTTGATGCGGGAGGAGTGAGTGGTCATGCCAACCACATTTCTCTTTACACTGCTTTAAGGTACGGTGTGCTGCGCACTTCACTGAATGCCTCGCTGTAGTGTTACAGAGTGAATGTGGTTGTGTGTAAGCAGAAAATAAATAGCTAGAGCCAAAAGCGGTATTAACTTCACTGATATAATTGAGTGCCAGGCTATGGGACACAGTACTTTTTGGAGTATTCTCACAGCTCTGTAAGTGACCTACAGCATCCCTTATTGTTCCATCTGCTAGTGCTTTTGCCAGTCTCCCTTTCACTGGGCCCTCTTTGCTTTTCCTGTTCTCGATCACACTAAAATATGCCCAAGATCACTTTGTACCTCTGGTTTGAGGAGGCTGTGTGAGTAGCTGATGCCTGAGCTTGCAGTAGTTGGATTTTGGAAAGTTTGCAGTGCTGTTCCAGAGGATGTTGCCATCCTGTCCAGGTGTCTGAAGTTACCTCTCTGACCCAGGGACGTTGCTCTCTCACTGGAGCTGTCCCTATTTACCACTCTTCTGTGTCAATTCGTTCCTTCACCACTTTATTCTTTATATTCTGAGAACCTCTATCTCTATGCTTTGATGTGGGACAGTTGCAAGACAAAAATCCCTTGTATTAAAGTGACCCATGTTTTGCTGGCAAGGCAGGTACTGCATTGTATTTTAACCCTTTGCTCATTCAGACCTGATTGTGTCCTAGAGAGATCTCCTCCTGAGCTTTCCCTGCCTTTCCCAGGCATGAGAAGAACTCTCTGCAATTATATCGTGTCTTTTTAGCATCCATTTGTTCTCTGAATCATCTGTGTGATTCAAATCATTCTCCTTTCTAACAACGTTACAGTGATTTGCCTTTCTCGCTTGCCTAGAGAAAGCTGCAGTGACACAGAACCCATGTTGTGACCTGCTGAGCTCCTCTGGGAAGATGCTGCGAGCCTTTGATGCTATCTGATGGCTGGAATTCAGTGTTAGAGGGGATCATGGCTTTTCCCAGAAACTTCTGAAATAGCCTAACAGAAGGAAGGGAGGTGGAGTTAAAGCAAACAGTGTGTTTGGGCTAAGCAGGGAGATGCTTTCCGGCACAGTGTTATTTGAGGAGTGAGTGAGGAACACCAGAGGTTGATGACCGATGCTCCCGCCATTGGCACAGAGGGACTAGAGAGCTCCCGGCTGCCTGGACCTCTGTTTGCTCAGTCAATTAGTGAACGAGCCTGCAAATAGGAACGGAGGGCAGATTGTTAGGTGTCCCCCTACATGCTGAAAAGAAACAGGGAAAACAAGCTAGCAGCTGAATTATGCATGAGAAAGTTAAGGGATACTCTCGATTTTGATGCCAGCTCTACTGTTGTCTCACTTTGTAGCTGTGCAGAAATCACTTTCCCACCTTCATGCTTTAGGTTTCCTATGTGTGTAGTGGGGATGTTAACCCTCTTCTCATCTCAGAGTATGTTACTAGGAAGTATTAATTCTCTCCAAGCCCCTTGAACTCAGAGCTTTGCATTAGTCCTTAGCCTACAGTTGCCCTGGGTTGATGAGGTGCATGCTGGCAGAGACACCAGAGTATAAGCAGCTCTCATTAACTAAGGGCTGGTTTGTGTCTTGTCTCTCTTCCAGTCCTGAATCAGCAGAAATAAGCATGGTGGCCCAGTCATCTGCATGTGGCAGGAGTGCTGCTGTGGCCACTGAAAGGTTAAGTTTATTTTTAGTGGCTTGCTTGCCCTCATTATTTTTCAGTTTGTGTCATGGAGGAAGTAGAGCGTGACTGTATCACTCCTGATTTTCAGTGCCCTGATGAGTTCTTACATATTGGCCAGTGCAGGCAGCGCTGGGAGCATGTGCTGAGGCTTCTCACATACCCCCCTGCCATCAGGGCTTTGCAGAGCAGCGGTTGCTGCCCCTGGGGCCCCAGTGCTACATGGCAAGAAAAAGGCAAATGAACTCTCCCCTCCAGGTATCGTGTGCAGTGTATTTATTAACCATCTTTAAACAAAGTCTGCAGGGTTCTGCCTCCACTGTAGCTGTAAGTCAGAAAGATGAAGCAGAGGGCTGGTGCAGTGGTCCTCAGCTCTTGTGGATGCTCACAGTCTGTGGGAGATAGACTTACGCCTGCTGCCTAAGAGAGTACTTTCTGCACGAGCAGGGGTAGAACAGGCTGGGTGACCCATCCCACAGCTCCTTGCTTCAGGAGGTACAAATTATTGAACAGCTTCAAGGAACGAAACAGTCCAGGAAATGGTTGTAGCTGAGCAGATACTCAGTATTATCTGCTAAGGACATAAATATTATTTCTAGTGCATGAAACAGAGGCTGTGTTCAAAGGAGCAGGAACTATTCAGAAGAAATGCCCCCTTCCCCTTGCAGCAGCCTTCCTCCTGACAGCTTGCAGGGAGTCCAGCTGCTCTGTGTCTAGGCTTCAGATCTGGGAGGAACTGTGAAATGCCAAGGTTTGAGGGTGGATTTGTTCTTCTGCAAGGGAAAAATAAGAAAAAACAGGATGGGAGAGGAACACAAATTGCTATTTGATTTCAGTCTCCCCTGGGAGTATTTCAGTTCTGGCTTCCAGACGGAAAAAAAAATCACACTGTAGCAAAGAACGGAGAATTGCAAGCAATCCTCTGCTTCTTTCCCCATCACCTTGATTTGTCAACAACATTCTCTCTTATCCCCCAAAATAGGAGCCAAGAAGCAGGATTCTGTACATGTGTCCACAAGGAAGAACAGGTCTTCAGTGACGTCAAGGTCACTTTATTCCCCTCTCAGCATTTGGCCAGTCACTGGGCACAACAGAAATAAGCATGGTAAATACTACGTGACAGGAATATTTGAGAACCTCTTTTTCCTGCAGTTTGAAATGACAGTGTTTGCACTGAGATCACATGTAATATTGAAGTGGTTTAGTTCTGCCTGAGTCATTGTGCGTTTTGATTTTAAACAAGTCCTCTTGCGCAGTAGCCTAAAAAATGGGAGGCTGTTGGTTTTGTTGTTTGCTGGCTTGCTTAGGGTGGAGAGGAATGGTCTTTGGGAGGTGGGGGGAAGGACTGTAGCACTTTTTTTCTTCAGCAAGCTATCAAATCCATTTCATCCCAGCTAGAACAGAAAAGAGTAGTCCTTGCAGCTTAGGGCAGAGCAAACTGAGTGGAAAATAGGAGCTGCTATATTTAACCACTGTGCATTGTGTTGTTATAGCAACTGCATCCATAAAACTTCTATCAATGATGCCATATAAAAAGCTACATCAAAGAATCATTAGCTTAGGCTATTCTCCTCAACTGCATTTGCAAAAACACCTCTCAGTCCTGCAGGATGTTTCTTAGCGTTCGCCTACTCAGTGGTAGGTTGTAAATGAGACTATGCAGAGGTGATATTTGGGAGCTTAGTGCTTTATCACTCTTGAGTTGATTATGATGCAGCTTGAGTGCCACCGATGCCTTGTTGCACTTACATGTCACAGCCCCACTGTTGAATTCCCCAGTTCTGAATGCCATGGGACATAGCATTGTGCAGAAGGGTTGCACTGAGGCTCCCTGAAAGAGGAGGATTGATTAAATGCCAGTTTCAAATAAGTATATCGAAACAAAGAACATTGTCCAGACAAATCCCACAGACTCTGGATACAGTTCTCAAAAGCCACCAACTGCATTACATCCCTACCAATCACAGTTCAGCTTGTATTGAATTTCCAAAGCCAGGTCTTTAAGGATGTGTTTAGCAGGAAGGAAGCTGGTTCTTTGGTGATTAGCTTGATGATAGTGAATGGTATCCCATCTACCATCTTTATTTGATGCCTTCTTCCAGCGTGGGGCTGGAATGGGACTCTGATCTCTCACTCCTTTTAAGGAGCCTGTGCATTTCAAATGAGTGGCACCTCATTCATGTTTTCAAAGCAGGGTGCTGTTTTGTATTTCCCTTGCCTTTTCCCAGAAAATCCTTTTTTCACAACTGGTTATTATTTGCTCCATCTTAGAGAAGAATTTCCTGTGTCACTGATGTATTTGTTTGGGATTGTTTAGCCCCTGCTGGAGTTCTAGGTTCTCTGCAAAATAAAGAAGAGTGTTGAAGAAATAACAGGTTCCAGTACCTTATGTCTCAGCCCGTCCTTTCAGTCCAGCTCACTTCTGGTTTTACCAATCTTAAATGTCCCAGGGGGAACTTTTATGTGTGGTGGCTGTGATTGCCCCCAGACTGCCCTCATAAGGTCAAAGCAGAACTGGCCTCCTCTGTTTACCCTTTAAGACTCTGTCCCATCCCCTCAGATGACTCTGCCCCATGCCTGGCACACATCCCATAGCTGGATATGTTGTCCTAGATTTTATCTCATTCCTTCCCCCCTGCTCCGTCCTTCCTTAAATTGACTATTTTATTCATCCCAGTGCCCTTCCATGATACTGTTGAGAGCCATTAGCATACAGTTGAGCACAGGGCACCAGCATTGCAAGGATTCCCCCTCAAAGAAGTTTTTTTTTCCCAAAGAAACAGCCTCAAGGAGTGTCCTCCCCAGCATCTCTAGGCTGCTAGCAGTGTGAGTGGAGCAGTGACACTGCACATTCTTCTCCCAGACAGTGCAGGGACCAAAGCCAGAGAGCCACAGAGTAGCTCTGTCAACTGGAAGATCTCTGAATCTACACCTTCTTTTCTGACTGGCAGAACCATCTTTTGCCACTGCCGTACATGTGAGTACAGAGTGCCTGAACAGTGTTTTACAAACTGCATGTTGCTACATGGTGTGGTTCAGGGTGCATGCAAATGGAGCCAGAAAGTCCGGTTAGGGAGGGAGGAGGTGTTCCAGTTAGCAAACATCCAACATCTGGCAAGTGTATCCTTCTGGCTGTTCTTTCTTCATCACATCTGTTTCATCAGATTAATTGGGCAGATTAAAGGTTAGGGTTCTAAATGGAGCCCCAACACCCCTTTAAGACATCCATTCTTTGCCATGCTCTTCCAAATTGTATTTCCACAGTGTTCTACAGCAGCCAGCACAGTCAGTTCAGTGAAGGGCTTTGCCTTTGATACGGGAGGCTGTTTGGAGAGTGAAGTCATTGATTTCAATGAACAATTTCTCATCAAACAGAACATCACCAAAACTGAAATCCAGCCACCAGGGCGTCAGTCCTGCTTCTGTCCCAGAGAAATGCAGAAACGGTGGGTGCCTTCAGACATCTCACAGCCTTTTAGAGTTCTTCCTTGCAGAGGGTCTCACTTGCCTTCAGTTGTGGATCTAAATGTACTACAGGCATCATAAAGAGGGTGCCGTGAGAGGTGCCCTGTAATCAGCTGGCCTCTGGCATTTGCGGGTGGGTGGGAACAAGCCACCTTAGATCACTTCGTGTTAAAAAAGAATTTATAAAAAGTCTCTCCGGAAAAAAACACATGGAAAAAGCTCCCAAAAAAGAGCTTGTTTGTGTTTGAATTTTTGAGATTTTATGCCAAACTCTTTCATTTCATCCAAACCACAGCAAGCCCAATCTATAAAACAACATTCCCAAAATGGCAACAAAGGAGAGCTGCAACCTCTCCCCTACTTGGAAGTGTCCCACGGAGACAGCTCCAGCAGGGTGGAGATGGGAGTGAGCAGATTGATTTGGGAGAGGATTGGCTGATTTTATGAACGTGTGCAGGAGGTAGAGTTTTGTGTTTCTTTCTCTCTTCTGTTTTGTTTCTCTCTCTGCAACCACAGTTCCTTGCCATCTCTTGCCTGAGAAATACAAATGAGCAAGGCTGCAATTCCTCTGCAGTGTTACAGCTGGGTGGAGCCCATTCCCAGGGCTCTGCACTGAGCCCTGCCGAAGCATTTGGCTCAGGACAAAAAGGATAAGGAGAGAGTCTGTTTCTTCGTGCCTGTTCTTCCAGATCAGTGTCAGGTCTGCCTGGCAGCAGCCTCGAGGACCTTTCAGTAACCAAGATACAGTTTGTGTCTCTCAGAACCTTTATACAAGCACAAACTCCTTAATTTGCTGTCGAATCAAACTTTCCTTCTCTGCTAAAGATGCTCTTTGCTCCTGCTGAAATGTTTCCGTGTGAACTGGTTCTCTCCTTGCTTTTGTTTCTCATGGCCAGGAATGGTTATTATTAGTTGACTCTTGGAGCAGCTCTTCACATCCTTTAATTTGCTGTCAGTTAGTGCTTTGAAGGTCCCTCTATGGCAGAGCAGCACACCCAGAACAGACACTAGGACTTCAGATAGTTAGCCAAATTTCACAACCACTCGCTGCTTTATCTCTCCAAGCCTGTTTTATGAAGTTCCCACCCTGCTAGCTTCATCAAGTGCCAAATCGCTTCTTTGGGTGGCCAGATTCTAGTTGGGGAGGGAAGAAACCTCTGGCAGAAGAGCAGAGCAGACATTAATGGAGATGCTTAAACCTTCCTCCCTGCCCCCAAAAAACTGCTGGTAATGTTTACAAGGCAACATTTAACAATCTTTGTCAGAACAGTAGGACTTGAGTAGCAGGGTAGAAGGTGGCCAAGTTAGTATTACAAGGCTATTGTTTAGTAGAAAATGGTATTGTTTGCAGATCTTTGGCTCTGGAGAAGAGGAGACCATTGGCAGGAGAATCTATTTAAGGCATATGTCTTCTGATGGCTGTTTGAGTTCTGCCATGACCTGCATTTCTGGCTTGACTTTTGCTTTGAATTGCTTTGGGTATTCATTACTCCGTGCTTCCTATTTTGTCTATGCCTGTGTAGCTAATCCTTTTCCTTGAACTTAACCAATAGCCAGAGATAATCCCAGTTTGCAAGTGACTGGAGAAACATAACAGTTTACATATAATGTATGTTTTATCCTGGTTGATTTGCACATGAACTGTCACATTGTCCTTCGTTAAATACACCACTATAAGACGATAACAATCTCTTTAAATATTACACAGGGTTAAATAACTTTTCTTTTTTTATTTCCTTTCGCGTGTTGGCAAATGTTCCATTGTTTGGATTTTTTTTCTTATGGAAGAGCAAGCCTGGGTGTGGGACAGCTCTGAGTGCCATCTGCTGGAGACCTTCTTCCTCCCATCCCTGTGATGGGCCAAATCTGGAGGCAATGTAAATGGTGGTGTGAGCAGAAGTGCTCTGAAGCCACAAACCAGAGGCTAGAACAGGAAAAACAAGAGAATTAAAAAGGAATTGCAGCTAATACCCTCTGATACCTTCAGGATCATTTGCTTACACTTCTTGATGAAAGTAGCCTCACTGTTCACATCTCCTGCCCTGGTCCCCTCATTCTGTTTCCCAGGGATGCATTTTTGCTACAAAGACTTCCCAGGAAGAAGTCATGAAGGGACCAAAGTCTTAATGAGCAAAATGTCAGAGCAGCTTCTCAGATGTCCCAGTGCCAGCATGGGTTAGAAAGAAAGAAGCTGGTTCCCAAAGAGGAGCTGCCGCTGAGGCAATGTCCTGGTCAGCAGACACAAGGCTTTAAAGAGCCAGTGCTCTCGGAGTTGAATAGCCTTTGGCAGCCTCTTGCAGTTTCCCTTAGTGCAACATGAGAAGTTGGAGAGCGAGTTGGATTTATGGAGATTATTTGTGCTGTGTCCCAGCAGCAGGATGAGGAAAGTAATGGCAGAATTGTGTGGGGAATGTGGCTTACCACTGCCTGACATGTGCATCCAGTGTTGGCTCCTGAACTTTCTTGTAAGATTAGCCATTGTTAATGTGTGTGTGTGTGTGTGTGTGTAAGAGAAAAGGGCTGATCTAGAGTACAGAGTTTATGCTTGCAAAATCAGGATTTTTATAACTTCATTGAGTGTTTACCCCCATGTATCTCTTCATTCACAGGCACCTGCATTCAGAGCGGAAGTTACCTGAAGGTATGTCACATTACATCCATGACCCTGCAGGCATTAGGCAATCATTTACATGAATGTTCTGTCCAGGGTTTCATCTGCCTAACTCACTGCTATTTGCAATGCAAATGAAACCCACAGCTGAACTCTTCCTTGTCCTTTGATCTCCCTGCAGTTTTTTACCAGCTCAGGCTTCTCTACAGTCACTTTTCTGTCCTTTGGGGTTGTCCTGTCTTGGTGGTGTGATTCAGTGTCTGGCCTGTGCCTCTTGCCTCTTGCTGTCTGGTGTGAATGTGAGTGCTATTTCCAGGTCTCTCAGATCAGTCCCAGAGTTTTTGGTCACATCTTTCTTAGAAGCCTTTTTTTTTTCTAATTTTTTTTTTTTTTTGACAAGGGCCTCAGAAACCATTACCAGCTCAGACAAAAATGGTTGCATGTACCAAGCCAAGCTTCCATCAAAACGTGGTGAATATGGGAAAGGTATCTGAAATCTGCACTGGCACAACAAATTGTTGGAGTGGCTTCTTTGACCTGTAAATGAGCAAGTATCTCTGTACAAGTAGGGAAAAGAAAGAAGCAAAGTACAGAAGCAGGTTGTTCCTGCCCCCCTTTTCTAGGTGGTGTCTCTGAGTAGATCTGCAGCCCTTATCTCTAGCAAACAGTGCCTGACACAGGGACAACTTTGTGGAACTGGTTTAAGCACAAAGCTGTGAGCTGTTTGCACAGAACATAGGAAGGTGGCTCAACCAGGCCCACCCAGTCAACCCCCTGCTCCCTCAGCAGTCATCCAGACTGTGTTTTTTTAATGCTAATTTCTGACTCATTGTAGGATTTGAATGTGTCACAGCAAATCAGTTTTAATTCCCTGCTAGCAGCAAGTTGCAGGCCAAGAGCTGATGGAGAGAGCATGAGCCAAGATGGCAGAATGTCCTTTAACTGAGTTCTGACTCAAGTCTCTTCAATTCCCCCATCTATGGAAGCGGTGTATTAATGCCAACTTCTTTCTTAGCACCCTTTCTTTGTTCAGCTTTGGGATGCAGCAAAGAGCTCTGTGTGTGCTGTGTGCAGTACAGAGAAAGAAGAAGGAGCCGCAGTGGTAGATGTCACTGCTGGATGTCAGGCCTTATCTAGACTGAGCCACCTTCACACGCTGCTCATGCAGGTTTGTTAGATACACTATGGTCCTGAACATGGGTTGTGCCTCAAAATTGGTCCAGGTTTGAAACAGACCCACGTATAGACAACATTTCCATTTCTCTAGCAGCATCAAGAGACTCCTGAAGCTACATGAAAGCCTTGCTGCTCTGATTACATCACATCTGACATGACCTACAAACACCAAAGGAACGGGGAGCTCCCATGCTGCTGCTTACGCTAAGCCTTTCCAAATATAGTTCCAGTCTCATTGAAATTCCCAGTATTTATAATTTGATCTGGCAGGCGTGCAGGGCTGTGCATCAGAGGGGCTTAATGAAACAAGAGTGATGCTGGGATTGAGGCTGTCTGGATAGAGCTGAAAGGCATATTCAGCCATGGAAATGTGCTGCGCTCCGGTTGGTGAGAGGGAACTATTTGTGGGTGGACTAGTGTAAGCCCATGTGATCAGGGAATCCACAGAAAATCTCTCCGCAAATGCAAAAGCCAGCTAAGCCTTGCATTGCCTCAGTGATATGCAAATGAGCACCCTAAATATCCTGCTTTGCTTTCTAATGCCTTTAGCCAGCATAAACACAACAGGCTTTTTATAATCTGTAATCGAGTTCTCCAGCCCAGGCGGAAGCACGCAGGTTTGTTTCAAGAAGCCGAAACAGCTGCTGGATATGCAACCACCCCTGCTACTGGCCCCATCCAGCTATAACCAGGGCTCTTCCGAAAGAATTGGTGTGCTAACATCTGTCAGGAGCAGCGCAAGCCTTTCGTACACATAGATCTAATAATCTTCTCATTCTAGGCATACTTGCTGCATAAGTGATTTGGAAGTAGAAAGCCAAGCTGAACAGGCTGCAAGGCTTCACGTACTTCTATTCTAGGCCTAATCCACTAGCTATATTGATCTTGCCCTTTCTGCCAACCCGGAGAGGTTGTATTACACTGTTAATCCCGTCTTGCCCAGGTCACAGTCACAACAGGCTTGGAAAAGCTTCACCTGCTGGTGTCACAGGAGTAGACTCATCAATGGCAGCACTTCTCTCACCCTGCTTGGCAGCGAGCAGCCTGTTTCTCTGAACCCTTTTCCATCTCCCCCTGGACTGTACATTCCTTCCCCGCTTCATTTCATCTCACGTTCCCATGCGGAGCAGCCTTTGCTGTCAGCACGTGGAGATCCTTGTCATATCACTGACACAGAAGCCTCTTATGGTGCCCTTGGTTTTGTGAGGCTTGAATGCCGTTGCTTTGCCTGACCTGACCGATGGGGGCCCAGGAGGTCAGACTGATCAGTACTGAAATCCTCTGCGGTTGTTTTGAGCCCTTATTGCTGAGCTTTGGGGAACAAAAGGGTGCAATTGCTGCATGAATGAATATTTCTTAGGGAAAAAAATTAGGAGGAAAGGGAGAGCACATTTTGTTACCAGAGCAGCCCAGGCTTCAGAGATTGGTGGTGGGGTAACCCTGTGCCAGGCCTCTCTTCCCATCATTCCAAGTAGGAATTCACGTGGCTTTGCCAGGGACCATTAACATCCATCCGGGAAAGGAAAGACCCATTGCCCCATGTTGGCTCTAGCCCTGTCCGCCCCAGTGAGCACCGAAAAGCAAACGGGTGGCCAGTGAGAATGCTGCCTACAAGAGCACGGGCTCCAAGGCTATTCCTCTTCCCTGCTGGGCCTTAGTGCAGCTCTGTACTAATTCTTCTCCCTGAAACTACCCACCAGCAGATGGGGCCTGCTGAGCATCCCAGAGATCACTGCACATAAGGGGGGGAAAAGTAGTTCTACTCATGACACATCACGTTTGCATCCAAGTTTGCTAGTTGGAAACAAGAAATGTCTTTAGCGGGAATAAAAGAGCTGTCAGGGCAGTTCTGTGTGCGACTGCAACCCTTGTCACAGCAGAGCATCCTTTGCTGAAGCTGAAACCTTGTGGCAGCTAAACAGCAACTGGCCGTCAGGAAGTGGCATGGGCCATACTGGTCCCACAGCTGCCCGCATTCCCGCACATCCAAGGGAAACTCGCTGCGGGGAGCCTGGCAGAGCCCTCGGTCCTTCCAGATGGCATTGCACAGCTGCTGCTCCGCGACCTCGCAAGGGTTGGATGGCCGAGGCTGCGGCAGGACAGGAGCGGGGACACGGCACAGCACTGACACAGTGAAGACAAGACAGGAGGGTGACAAAACACAGTGAAGACAAGACAGGAGGGTGACAGAGCCGGCAGGGGAGTTCCGGCTCCCTCGACAGCTGGCGGACACTGCCATCTCCCGGCAGCTCCTGCCAGGCCGGGCCCGCAGCAAGTGGGAGCTTCCATCCCGTTTCCGGCACAGCACAGATTTAGTTCAGCGTTTGTCTGGGTGGAAGTGCTGGTGATTTCCCTTGAGGCCTCTAACCCTGCCCGTTGCTGCCCACAGCAGGAGAAAATAGCTCCTCTGAATGCTCTGTCCGCCCTGCTGGGGAGTGGTGTCCTGGGATCAGGGCAGCAAGAGAACTGGAAGGGGAGCATGGTCCTGGAGCCCTCCGTGATACTGAAATAGTTACCAGTTTTGCTTTTGAGAGTGGAAAAGGCTATTGAAAAGTTGGAAAAAATTGTACAGCTTTCTCTTGAAGGAGAGGGAAGAAAGAAAGGAATTGAAAGATCCTCGAAATGTGCTGGAGGGAGTCCATCAGGGCTGTCGTGTCCTGCAGGCTTTGGCTGGAATAAAAGCGAGATGTTTCTTTGCAGTGAAATGAGTCCACTGGGAAGGGCAGGGGACACAAATCACTTGTCAGTGGATTTGTGGAGGATTGTCCTGTGGATGCTGTTTGTTCCTGGGTTCAGCATCCCACAGACCCCCGGCTGGGAAAGGAATGGTGCTGGTGGGGTATCTTTGAGTACCGTGCTCTATCTTGGAAACTTCTGGGGGCTTCTTCCCTTGTCTCTCCAGGAAACTAATTTAGCATAAGAGCTGCAAGTTTTGCTTTTCTGTCTCATACTTGATAGAGCCTAGACCGAAGGATCTACCAAATGTCCAAAGTAGGGAAGTTAGCAGCAGGTTGACTGTTGAGATCCTCATGGGATGAGATTCCTTTCCAGATCTGCACAGAGGGCTCCCAGCAGAGGCATCAATCACCTCTCTCACAGCAACCAACCTCACATTCTTACTCTTTTCAGAAAAGGTGTTTGGTTCTGCCCCTGTCCTAGGGTGGCTTTTCCCTTAGAAGGACACAAGTCCTTATGACACAAGTCATATCCAAGTGATATGACTACATTTTAGAGCCCAGAGGTTATTTGAGCAAAGTTCGCTTTGTGCGTAACAGCTTAAGCAGTACTAGACTTGAGCACAAGCTTCACACACTGAAATGGTCCATTAGGCAGCCTTTGTAGTGAACCAGCATTGCTCTTTCTCTCCTTTGCATAATTTCACTGTTTAGGAGCACACTGAAGAAAATCTCATCGCAAATCTAATTGCATACCTGACCACCTGTGTAAACTGTGACTTTGGCCTCTTCTGTCGAACTTTAATACAATGTCTGATGCGTGGAGCATAATCACATCAGCTTCCAAGCCCTAAGAAATCCCAAAGCAGCTCCCTTGAGAGCCACAGGCTCTTAATGGGACCATCAGTAGCTCTGAGCTCATCAGTGAAGACAATTTAGCCATCATAAAAAAAAATAGCAATTAACTTTTGAGTTCAAGGGGCTCTTTAAAACAGAAAAAGATTCCGTACCAGTGGAATCTTTATAAAGGTGACCTGCACCTCTTTCATCACAAACATCTGAGAAATGAATTCTGGAACTCTGTTAAAGTATAACTGCCTGCCTGAGTTAATATTTGATACAGCCATTCCTGAATCTTTTAATTTTTTTTTTATGTTGCTAAGAATTGGAGTAGAAAGAGGAAAATTCATTTTTGTAGCTGAACGTTTTTGTGCTCCTGTTTTACATTTCCATTATATGATGTAGTGCCAGCATTCAGAGACCCATCCTGTGCTTTTGCCTTTGAGTCTAACTACGTAGGAATAATTTAAATTATAACCAAAAATACCCCCAAACCCTCTGGTGTTCAGAGCTACCTTTGCTTTCCACAGACCACGTACAGAACAAGAACCAGTACAAACGTTCATTGACATGCATTGGGCACAGAGAGATCCTGGTGGAAGCACCAGTACAAGTTGCTCCTCTTTTGCACAAAAAGGGTCCCCGTGGCCAGCGGTACAGGGGAGCCTGCAAAGACCTGCTGCGCCTGGAGAGGTGGGAACCTTACAAGAATATTGTTGTTTTGAAATATTTATCCTCTTTCCCTGTCTAGGGTGCCGTGTGCTCGTGCTTGAATCGGTAAATCTCTTCCGGAAGTACAGCTCCGTCCTGGACGTACTCCTTTCCTGCCTCCTTCCTAGAGATGCGCTCTTCATACTCACGGAGGAGGAGACTGAACAAGCCAGGGTGAGACGCGTGGTACCTGTTTAACCCGTTTGAATAGCTCATCATCGTTTTGGAGACTTTAGTCAGAAGCATCATATCGACAGAGAACTTCACAAATAATTATATATATTGATTATAAATGTCACTCATTAGTGGTTTGTAAAACATGAATGGACAAGACAGGTTGCTTCATGTGCTGTGTAGATAGCAGGATGGGGCTGAGCAGGTTTGCAGCTCAGAGATCTTCAGTAGTCACAGCGTACTGAGTGTTACACTGTGTCTTGATGTATTTCAAAGGAGACTGGACCCAGTATAATATTCTGAACACGTGAGTGGCCTGTCCAAGAATGGCATGACTGCATGCCAGGAACAATGTCCTTGGCTCTAACTAAAGATGGAGACAGCTTGTGAACCTCTGGTCCAAAGATCTTTATGAGTTCCCTTCTCTGCTGTGTACTTTTTGAAGTATTTTGCTGCATGAGATGTCACATGTTTAGTCCACAGTTCCCAGAATCTGATGAGTTCCCCTTCCATAGCATGAAAATATGTGCCCAGTAAACAGTCCTGTTAATCCACAAATTACAGAACTTTCCTGCTTTTGAAGCTGCCGAAAGATAGAGTTATGTATGGAAACTGCTCTGACAAATGTGGTGTTGTTCCCTTGTGGGTTTTGTTTCTGAAATCTGACCTTTCTAAGCCGGTGTACTATAAATAGGTTAAGTTAAGGTTTAGCTGGCAATCTGTGATCGGAAGCAGCGTGATGAGTGTTCTCAGACGTACACCTATTGGGTTTCTGATTCCCCAGCATGTGAACACTCAGGTGTGAGATCACACAGGGAGGAGGAGTTATGTGACAAAGAAACTCACAGCACCAATCTTCAGCTGATAATGGCCTTTCCAGCAGGACCCCTTTGAACACCAGCCACACAGGGGCAGACAGGCCTCTCCCTGCCCTTTGGTCCCATAGAATAGGCAACCGTCTACCTCCCAGGACTTCTTCCTGCTCACTGCAAACAGGCTGTCCTGTGAATTCACAGTGAACTTCAAAGGAGGCCTAGGAAAGTGCCCTTTCATTAGGTCTGGAATGTTTTTGTAATGCTTTCTCAACTATTTTTCTTTTTAGAGAGCCATGCGGTGTCATCGCAGCCAGCTCCTCTGGTTTCGCCACATCTATATGCTTTTCTCACGTTATATGATGATCAACTCACTCCGCCTTCTGTAAAAGAGACGCCACTCAACTTCATGAGTAAAAGAATGAGTAAAAGACCATATCAGGCCATGGACTAAAGAAAACTCACCTGTTACATGCCAAAGAGGACAGGATGCTCTTTGTGCAGCATTTTCTCAGACTACAAAAAACCAAGCTGTATGAACTTGCTTCTGAGTGTCTTGTTGCCTGATACGTGGAGATGAACAGGGTTAACGACTACTCCAGTTTCTCACTGCAGAAGCTTAAATAGGATGAGAAATTTGGATTAACCTAATTAGGAGTAAAATGCAGGAGTATCCTGCATTGGAGAAGATATGTCACAAACCACTTCTTCCCCAGGAAGATATAGCTGCGAGGACTGCTTGGCAGCTGTCTCTTGGTGCTTCTGTAAAATCCAAATATCGGGAGTGACTTTGCAAGGATCATGCTATCACCACAGATAAAACTAGAACCACAAGACCTGGCTTATTCAGTCAGAACTTTAAAAACCAAAGCTTACAAACAAAACATCAGAAACCATACAAACTTCTCTAATTGCACCGATCTTTGCTGCAACTGCTGCTGCTTTCATACACATTGTGTTACAGGCATGTCCCTCATGAAACATGAGCATTTCTTCTTGCTTCAGAACATGGAGCTTGAGATCAACTCACAAGAGTCTCAACAGGACATAAGAATGAGGCACAAGAGACCCAGACTGTAACTTGGTGTTTTATAGAATATATGCAGAGATAAAAATTGCAAGAGATGTTTCAAAAGCTGTTCCACTTATGTAAATGACAAGTGCAAGAGTTAAAGATCCCCTCCCTTTACGATAAAAGGTAAGTGAAGCAGCTTTCAGGATTTCATTTCTTAGTCTGTGTAGAGATTTTACTAGTGAGTTGGGTTTCCATCGGATCATGGTGGAGCAAAGTGAGTAATATTCAACATTTCTGTAAGCCTTTGCACTCAATAATGTGGGCTCGCATCTGCAGGAGGCCTCTTTCCTGCCTCTGCACAGCTAGTCATCGCATAGGCAAGATCAGAGCCCAAACTACCAGGTCCTGATCTGTTGCTGTGGACACATCCTCCTCCTGAAGACAACAAATGAGTTCCTGGTTGTACTGAAGTACGTGTCCATCGCTGTAAGAGTGTGACAGTGCTGAACTCTGTTCCCTGGCCATGAGTCAGTGCCTAACCATATGCCTACTCAGCCTTTAAGACCATGACTAAGTCCAGGCTTAAGCAAAAGAGAACTTAATCATGTGAATAACTTCAGCGGCCCCTCTCTCGCATACGGCTAACCACCTGTGTAAATGCTTTACTGAACCTGAGCCTGATGAGCTCTTTCAAATCCCCTTTAACTCCAAATCCATGCTCAATTCATTGAAGTCAATGGTGAAAAACCAGTGTAAGTTAGTATTATGTCCTAAGCAAGAGATTATCTTATATAGGGCGTTTTTATAAGCCAGACTTGAAACACAGGAAATATCCATACAAAGATTAGATTTTTTTTTTTGTACTTTGCTCTGTTTACTGTGATTTAAATTTTAGCACAGCTATGGGCAAAGTACGACAATAGCAGCCTGGGGTGGTTTATAGAACAGAGGTAACTTGAAAACTGAAAGTCACAAATGAATGGGACAGGCAGCATAGAAAGATTTATTTAAGAAACAGAGACCAGGTAACAACAAAGCGGAGAGTGATTTTGCCAACCCTCACCCAGGAGAGCCCAGAGTGCAGTTCCACGGCAGTGCTCCAAGTTCAGCTGCTGGAAGGGTGTGTCACGGTTTTGACATGTCTCTGATGGTCTTATGTTCCTTCACTGCCTTCTCCCATTCCTTGCCATTGATATCCTCTGTGACAACGGTCTGCACGGTGCCATCATCCAGGCAATGGGGAGCTATTCCTGAAGAAAGACAGAGTACATAGAAACCTGCTTTTCATAGCTAAAATGTGGGAGATGCCACCACCACCCTGTGGGATGGGGCATCTCAGGGAATAGTAAATGCTCGGTTAAGGCTGAGGATCCCTGATGAGAAACCTCTTGTGGGCAGAAGCCCACAGGTCATAGGTGAGACTGTTTCTCGTGGAGGTGCTACAGGTTCAGACTGCAGTTCCAGATGTTTGTCACTTTAGGAACAAACAATTAAGACACGTGCTGCTTACTGCAGTCATGTTAGTAGCCAATGGAGTCTTTATCCAAGGTTCGCTTGGTGGTTAGCTTTGGTTACCACAGTTTACTCTTGCTACCTACCATAACCATCTGGATTAGAACGAGGAGTATAAAAGCTCTGTACGCCACAGGTCTTGCAGAACGTGTGCTGGGCGCGATGTGTGTTGAAGGTGTACGTTGTCAAATTATCGGCACCCTGAGCAAACGAAAAGCAATGTAAGTTTTCCACAAAAATAGACATATTAATTACTTTCTATGGGCCTGTAGCTAAGAAATGTAAAATTTAAAATACCACCTTCATGTCTTTACTTGACATACAGAGTTCTGCGTTCATGCTCCTTTTCTGAACCCCTGTGCTTTGTATCTACATGCGTCCATCCCAGTCAAGCCTGAGAACTGCAAGAGCTCTAATGTCAGCTCACTAAATGAGATGCACTAACACCCACACCAAATGGCATAAAATTCAGCCCTTTCCCCCAACCAGCCGTAGACAAACTTAGGACAGAAAACTGGCTGCCAGGTGCATTTTTGAGGATAACACTGGATTATACTGCTCGTGTTCATGCCCTCTTACTTCATTCTTACTCTACCTTCAGCAGCTTGAAACGTGACGCTGGGACAATGAAGTGTCTGTTCTGTTTCTTTGTGCAAATGCTGCAACTATAAAAGAAAAAGCAGAGCTTTCTAGAAGCAGCGGACAAGTTGCAGTACAGCGATGAGATCTAGCTAAAAGCACACCCATGGAAGAGACTGACCCTGCACAGGTACACCGAGAAGGTATCCTCCTACACCAAACATCACATGCCATTTTAAATTCACATATACAATTCTCAACAGACAAACCAAGGACAAACTCCAGCCCTGAGAAATCCATTTAATCTTTCAGACCAGGCTTTGCCAATTTTGCCAGCGTTAATTACCTTGCAAACAAGAAAGTAAGATGCAGAAGTTTACCCATGAGCTAGAAGCAGGCGAAGGGGGATCACTGTTGGAATCAGACACTGCTATAGTTCGAAGCATGCGTGGTCAGAGATGCAGTGTTCACTTGAGAAGACCAAGTTAAAAAGGGATTGATGTGCTTTGAGCACACTGCACTTAGAGGAACCATAAAGCAGATGGCTGAGCACCTGTACTCAGATCTCTCCTGACACTTTCTGCGTGAGCATGGATGTGACACCTGAAGGCCTGCCCAAAGAAGCAGGCCCTGAAATCACTAGCACTGATCCATATTGGATGAGGTCATAGTTATGGGTATACCCTACGGAAACAGTGCAGAGGATGCTCTGCAGTTGTATCATCTTTTAGCTCTAAGATATTGATTGGAAAAGCATACAAGCTTTTATTCACCATTGAGAATAGGGAACAAAAAAAAAAGACTCACTTGCAGTTAAAAACATGCAGATCTGCTGAAGCCCAGACCTCAAAGCGAACTGCTCCGCAGTGGCAGCCTCCCGTGTGTTTGACCAAACCTCTGTATTCACTGAAGAGAGAAATTACAGAGAGGTTCTGTGATTATACTTCGTTGGTTGGGGGTTTTTTTTGGCCAAGCAAACATTAAGGCTGTATACTACATTATTCAATTCTGCTTTGAGCAATTGCACAACACCAGAAAATATATCCACTCAAATGTATTTTAATAAAATGTGCCAAAGTGAGGAAAAGAACGGCTTTTGTCTTCTGCAGCAATTACATTTCTGGCTTAATTAAAATTGTGAAAAGGAAAGAAGAGCAACAGTTCAAGTACACTCCGCATGCAACATGAAATACATACTCCCTGCCACAGTCCAGCTCAAAATGCTGACGAGGCTGCTGCATTAGCCGTGCACAACAGAACACGGAAAGGAGTGCTGGTATCGCATGAGAACCCTCTTGGAACCGGGAACTGAATTTTCCCACGGTTTTCCCACCACTGTTCCAGCACTACTAATATTTCTGCATTTAAAAGCTGGGAAAAGCAGAGATAAGTGGATTCTACATAATACTTGAAATGCATTTTATTTTGTGTTGTAGTTGCAGAGGAACTTCATGATAAAGAATTTCGGAGCTTGTGCTTCTCCCTGTCTGCTAAGGCGCCTCCATAGCGAGTGGGCAGAATCCCCGCGCTATGGATCCAATGCAAAGGGAAACCCTTCTCCTTTCCGATTTCCACTCCCACGGACAGTCCCTGATTTCGGCCCAGCGATGATGTGCTGTGCTCCGGAAAGAAGGAGCAGAGGAAATGGGTGGAGATTTAGAAGCTGAGCCTCGGAGCCCGCCGGGGGCATTTTTTTTTTGGATGGGAGAGCTCTCAGCCACAGGCAGCTTTAGCATAAAAAGCCACTTCGTCCGCGGTGCCTGCGGCCCCCCCTCCCCTCCTCTGCGGCTCTCCGGAAGCCCGCGTTGAGCGCTGTGCGGATGCTGCCGAGGAGGCGGCGGTCTAACGGGGGAAGGAGCCGCCGGGCAGGGCGGCGGCGGGTCCGGCCGCCCCGGCCCCGTACTCACTAGGCGTCCAGCAGCAGCCGCGCCGCCTCCTCGCAGCTCAGCCGGTGCCGCTCCTGGAAGGCGGCCCAGCGCCCGCTCTGCGCCCCCAGATCGAAGGCGCCGGGCCCGGGGGGCTGTTCCGGAGGTCCGCCCGCCGCCTCCCCTCGCCCCCGCCGGCTCCGGCCCGC
>VXBO01009501.1:0-15000 GCA_013400135.1 Rhinoptilus africanus
GGGGGGGGGGAATAAAAAAGGACCTTAGCACAAAAGCCCTGCTCAGCAGCTAGAAAATTCAAGCTGCTGCTGCTTCTCTAGCTGTGTGATGCTTTTCCTGTTTGTGAGTTTTGGGAAACATTTTTGCTTTGTACTGTAATGGAATTAAGAGGACAGATGCTGACTGTGAATGGGACACGCGACTACCAGCCCCTAGCTTAAATATTTAGATGCAATGTTACAATTACTGACTTGATGCACAGGCTTTGAAGTGGTGGCACATGATCTAAAGGGTAGCTGGGGCTAGGCGGGCTTGCAGATGTTTTGATTAGGGTTGGTCAGTATCAGGCAGCCAGTTATTTTTAGGTCGTTAAACTAATAAAGGCGGTTTATTAAGGGACAGGATTAACGTGCAGACACCAGATATCAGTTGGAGTCATCCCATTCATTTCTGCCTCGCGGACTGTCAGGTTAGCGGCCGGAGCATGGGATGAGGCAGATGCTGAGTTAGATTTTTGGTTGTGATTTTCTGATGCAGGGTTTGTTGTGATTTCGCTCCAGCGTCCTGTGCCACGGTGGGAGGACTTACTCGTGCGAAATACTGCTGTGTCTTACGGCCGAGAAGCACAGTATGTTCCCTCGCTCAGTGCTCCTGGTAAAGATTCACTTTCTGAATGAAACGTGATGTCCGTGGCTACAGGCGATTATCATCTCGAGCCTGGAATTGCATACAGTACTTTACATATTTGGGCACTAGCAGGTCTAAGAAATCAGCTGGTGTAACTTGAACAGAATTTCAGTTCCGAGGCTCTCAGGGCTGACAAGAAATTAGTGCTTAATTAAGAAAAAACTCCCTAGCGACTCCGGGATTTGGCTCAAGGCCGATAGTGCTAACAAGTATTTTCTGTCTGTCTTTTTCCCTGTCTTTTCTCGCATCTCTGTTGTGTGTGAGTCCAGCCCTGGACAGAAAAGCCAGGTGCTGCACAAGTACAAACCGAAGCAGGTGATGAAGTCTCTTCTACCTGGACTGGTAGCTCTGGGCTTTGTCTCTCCTGTGTGCCTTGTCGTAGCTGTGGGGCTCTGGGCCAGGCTCAGGCTTCCTAATCATTATTCTGAGCTAAAAGCAGTAACTGATGCCCTCAGCGACCAATAACTTGCCAACAAGCGAGATCACGATGTCTTAGCATGCTGAGCATTTTCAGAAAGGTGCTGTATGTTTGTGTTTTGAGTGGCTTCAGAGACAGGAGAGCTGGGGGCTCTGAGGAGAGTGCTAATTAGCAGACTAACTGTGCACTCTTTGCCTTCCGTGAGCGCTAGTAATACTTCCAGCTGTGGGAAGAAAGGGTATTACTCAGTCTAGCAGCAGCTCTCTGCAGTAATATGTGGATACATCACATCCCTTTCTTGAAATCATGATTTCATTAATGGTTTTGCATTATTTTGCCATCTTATGAAAACTTTCTTCAACTTAAAGAGAGTCTTTGCCTATTCAATCAGAACCGCTGTGGGCATCCTTTCCAGTTCTTCTAATTGCATCTATTTAGTACAAAGGCAAATGTTATTTTTGCAAATATCAGGAAGGCTTCACACTCAGCAGTTGATTAACGAATATGTACCCATGTTTGCATCTTATTTCTTTGCTCTAAAAATCTTAATAATCCATTAGATTTACAGTGCCATTCTGGAAAGGCTGAGGCAAGAAATCGACTTCGGCATGGCTAGGACTTACTCCGAAAATGCGATTTTTATCTTTGGCTTTCTGGGTTCTCCTACCATTGCAAAATCCTTGACGTCAGTAGGAATTTACCATGGGTAGGGATCAGGGTCTTCTTGAAACCAGCTCTGTAATGTGCTGAGCAACTGCAGCTCTGGGGGAAATCCTCAGGTTTAGGCTTACTGGATCGGGTGTCAGACCTCCAGTTCTGCAAAGGCTATCACATGGGGGTAACGGCAAGGAGTCCCGCTCAAAGGGCCTATTCATGTGTGCAAAGTTACTCACGTGGGTTGGGGCAGGCAGGAATGGGGCCCGAATTTGTTCTATTCTGTTCATAGAAATTACCCACTCAACAAGAGTGTGGCTCTAATCCCGAGCGAAAGTCTCGGGCAAAACTCTCATGGAGGGCAAGGACCTCTCTATCTGTGTTTACACAAAGGTAGCGATGTTATCGGCAGACAGACAGATTTTAAATTAGATTAAAAAAAATAATTAGAAATTAACGCTGAAAGTAAAAGTTGATGCTGATGAAATCCTTAAAAAGGATTATTTTCCCGGTCTGATTTCGAATAGTAATTCTCTGTTGTATCAGTCAAAGGCAGCGCTTTTATCTAGCACTTACTCAGGGAAGGTTTAGTTTGGTATTAGGTTTACTTATTGATAAGGGTTGGAACAGGGTTTAGAACAGGGAAGCCAATAAAGTTGATAGTGATAAATTATCACGAGTCCCCAGGGCTGTGTAATAAAACCGCATTGGGAAATGAAGCAGAACTACAAAGTGCTCTCTGGTTAATTTAAGAAGAAATTGAGTGAAACGCAAAGCAATAAATCAGAGCAAGCCCGTCAATGCGAATTTCTCCATGTAAATGTCACTTTAAATCCTATGGAACAAACACATGTGGCTAAAGAAAGACCGAAATACATAAATAAAAATGCAGGATATTTCCAAGTGTTCCCCAAGCGCTGAGCTCTCTGGCTAATAAAAATGATGTACAGTAACATAATTCACCGCAAGACCTTGTTTAGCGTGGTGTGAGCGCCGCATTTTACTTTACTTGCCCTGGAGTACTCCTGCCCCATGCTGTTCAACTAATTCAGTTTAAATTACCCTGCCTAGAAAAAAAAAGTGAAGCGTAATGAAATTAAAACTCACTGAGGACACATTAGAGTTAAAGTGTGTCATGCGCCGAGATTATTTAGTTAGTGGGGTTTGATGCGACTGTCGACAGGTCATTTATTCATCCTGGTAAATAAAGATTCACGAACTATTAAGAATGTGCATATATAACTAGCAAGACAGTAAAAGGCAATTAAGCAGTCAGTTTAATGTCTTATCTTGCTGGTTGCCCTACAGTTGTTTTACAACTAGGAATTAAAATTTGAAAAGGAAGTTTTCAGTGTCCCTGGCCAAATATTGATTAAGTAGTTGTTTGCTGATGCCATTGTGGCACATAAAAAGGCCAGTCGTTCTGCCCCTTGTTGTTCATCTTCCATTGTCGCTGATTCTTAACCTCGGAGATCAAAGGAGGATCATTTCAGTTTATCTGTCTTGGAAAATCCTTCTTTGCTCCTAAACCCGTATGGATTAATGACCAAATTGTCTTTAATGAGATGTGAAATTTGAATGGAATCCTTATTTTGCATGGTCTGTGGGATGAATGCACTGTACGCTCCTACAGTTTTGTGAGGGATTTTTGTTTAGCATTATTGGATTTGTTTTGTTTGAATCATTTGAGTTCTAGTATACAATGCACTGAAGTTTTACTATTACAACAGGTAAAATACGTGGTATTTCACTGAATTTTAATGACTCTAATTTTATTGCATGAAACCTTTCTGATGATTACAGACTTAAGAAAAAAAAAAAGTTGTTTTTTTGTACCAAATTACATGGGAGATAAATGGTCCAGGGCTGCCACTAAAAGAAAGGGAATTTGAGCAGCCAGCCAGTCCTCCAGGTTGGGCTCTCAGTATAAAGGGGACACAAACGAGCCTGGAGCATTTCTGTGTGCGTTTTCTTCAGTTTTGATTTTATAGACCTTACTTCGATTGGCGAGCGCAGTTGTACTGCCCTGCCTCAAAAAAGTGGGGGAAGTCGGATGGGCCAAGCTGTGCTGGAAAGCAAGCGGGAGTCCTCGAGAATAATCGTTTCTTTCTTGCATTACAGAAAACCGTACTTATTTCAGAGATAGTAAAATATATTCCACCACATCCTCGGTAGAAGAGGCTGTGCAATCTGCATGTGTTGTGTTGGCCTGTAATTATGATATGAAGTTTCATCTGAATTGTAGGGAATGTGAGCGTTAGAGCCAGGTCCCGCTGCTTCCACTGCTGTATCTGCACACAGAAATTCAGCTTCGCAAAGAGTAGTAAGAAGCCTGGTAAAGCTGGAGAGCCTTTTCTGGTGTCACGTTGATTTTTACGTGGGTGAGCCTCCTCTGCTGTAATGACAAACAGCAAAGGGCTAAGCCAGAATTTTTTTAATCAGCATTTTTCTCATTCCCTTTCTTAAATACACGCTGTTGTCATTCTGCCTGGTTATCTCTGAATAAAATATCAGTCCGTGCACATTTTACAAGTACTCAGCTACTTTAGGGGATATTTTGCCCCAGAGTAACAGCTCAAATCCTTTGAAAGCATTTTAGGTACAAATTTCCTTAAAGTGCACAAACTCAGCTTGTTCGTTTCCATGGAAAGCTGCAGTGAGGACACTGATACACATTCTACCTTTTGATAGTTTTTTTTTCTTTAATGGATGTTTGCCTGGATGTAGAATTTCTGCCAAACATGACCAATGTTTATATCATGCACAAGTCCATATAAGGACCTGTCTTAAGGATTTTTGTATTTACGATGTGCCTCGTGTTGGATGGCTCATCCAAAACTGACTATGTAGTAATTTCTTTATCAGATATAAAGTCACATAGATCACTGTGGTTTGAATCCTATGAGGAATAAACTCTCTGCAGCTGACATTTCTGCAAGCAGACAGCTTATTCAGCCCCTGTCAAATCTTGTTCACCTTATTTAAATGAGTAGGACTGTTCATGCCAATATAATCAGGATCTGTTCCATATACCAGCCCAGAAAAGCAGTAACAACTTCAGTTCTTCTGGCTAAATTGCTTCTTCTTTGTTAAAAATGTAACCAATGTATAATTCACGCACCCCCTGCAAGGCAGTAGCATCAGCATACTCAGAGTAACCAAACTGGACTTAAAACTGCTTTCCATCCCTGCATCTTTAACTGGCTCAGGGAAAGCTGGAGATGGATGCAGACAGGTTTTACAGAAACAACGGATAGCAGGGAAAGCTTCCTCAGAAACTCCTTTTTTACTGAAGATGGTGCAGCAGGGCTTCCTTCTCATTTGTGGTGGTTTGATCTGCTGTGAAGGGCTGAGGAGCTGCAGCATGAACTGGGGGAAGCAGTGGCCAAATGAGGACTCTGACACCTACCCGGCCCCCTCAGTCAGGCTCGGTGGTGAGAAAAACCTGCCCAGAACTAGCTGGAGCTTAGCTTTGCACTGGTTTCATGAGAAGCAAAATAAATTGTTATTGAAAAGGAGGCGTTTTGATAGAAAAAAGGGAAGTGGCAAATGTTTAGCTAAAGAAATGTGAAAATGGAAGGTGGAATACACCGTTTTCCCATTTTCACAATAAAATCCTGCAAAGTATGGAATTTGCCAAAAACACCCCAAGCAAAACCTCAGGAAACCCATTTAATGGAGGTATAAATCAAGATTAACTCCACTGCAGCTGGTGGGCTGACGCTGGTGTGTGAGCAAATGCTGAATTAGGTCATCAGTATTTACACGCAAGGAGGGATAGTTTCAAATAACTATCATCCTGCAAATTTAACTCACCCCCTTCTGGTAGTTTCACCAAATCCAGAAAAGTTATCCGACTAAGGACTGTTTCCACAAGGAGTGATGCTTCAAACCTTTATGGTGCACTATTTTGGAGGGAGGTCTACAATTTTTTCTGTATGTTTTTCTTTAGATTTTGAATACAGGCGGTGCAGAGGAAGGCATGGTATGGGTATGCTCTAACCTCCCTTGCTGCCTGTGGTAGCTATTATGTGTATGGTGTATACTATGTACTCTGCCGCCATCCGTGGAACTGGAAATTAGTAGAAGAAAACATTTGGAAATCTATTTAGAAGATCGTACAATCGATGTTGCAGTTAGGAAAAAGCCCTGTGGGTTCATCCCTGGTTTAGCGCAGTTGATTGGACCTGCTCCCTTTTAAATCAACAGGATCAAGCAAAAATGCTCAAAATATTTGGCAGCTGTACAGAAAAATCACACGAATGCTTGTTGCTTTAGCACCCGCGATTTTTTTTCCACCAAATGCAGTGGTACCTTTTGAAAAGCCCTCAAAACTAATTGCTTGTCCACCTTTTCTGGACATCAATGAGACCAGCGTGAACTGCAGGTTGTGTGCGCTGGGGCGGGTGATTTGGAGCAGCCCGAGCTGAGCTGGTGCCCAACAGGAACTCAAGCACCGAAAAGTATTGCAGGCTGTCTCGGGATGCTCACTTCTGGTGAAAATGCAAAATGGCTGCATATAGCAGACATTTTGTTTGTCTTTTTATTATTTCCTTCTCTGTTTAAAAAGTTTCTTGAAACCAAATTGTACTGCCATTTACATCTGAGCAATCCCCTGCACATCATCTCAGTGCAGATTGCTTAGGGTTGAACTTGTCCCTGTATATGAAAGTTTAATTATGTTTCACATTTGAGGGAACTCATTCTCTTTCTCAGATTTAGCAAGACTTTATAGCACTAAACAGCTATTTTCAATGATAAATAAGAGATCTGACATGGCAACTAAGACTAGTTAAAATGAAATGTTACAAGCAGAGTAAATTAAAATGAGACGGTTTAGGGAACTGCACTTAAAAAATTTTCTAACACATGATTTAGGAAAAAATAAACACACATAAAGATGATTTTTCCTTTTCTTAGAGGTCACATGGCCAAGGAAGAACTTAAAACAAGCCAGCATTTAAAGTTACTGTACTTCTGAGTTGGCAGTTGAAAAGATGGAGTGATAACTGAAAAGTATTTCTCTTAATCTGACATCAGGAACAGACTTGTCAGCCTTGGAAGAGTAAATCAGAGACAAAAATTCAGAGTGGGTATTAAAAGAATCCTGAATACATCTAGTATCTGAATCCAGATAATGGTAATTATAGATGAAAAATAAAACACCCCAGAAAAGTCCTATAAGGGGGAGAAAAAGATCCTCCAGGTGATCAGAGTGGAGTAGGGACTCAGCTGTTTCCAGTCTTGGGCATTATCATGCAGAAATCACTCTCTTAAATAAATAGGCCACCTGGCACTCAGTTTTTGGCCACTGGCTAGCAGTGGGAGGGCATGCAGAATGATGGGTTTCCCAGGACGGCAAAGGGGGATGATCCTTTGGATACACTCTGTTTTCTTGCTATGTTACCCTTCCTGTTTTAGCCTGAGGGGTTCTGAGGAGTGGCCCTGCCCTTGGGGTGCCTTGGACCAGTTCTGCTGTGTCGGATCCCTTGGTTAAAAGACCCATTGTGCTTCTCTGAGCCTGAGTTCACCACAGCAAGGAGAGCCCTGCAGGGGCGCAGGGCTGGGTGCAGTACCTCTAAGTTCAGGGGTGGCTCCCAGCCCAGACAGGAGCTGCTGTTTCCAGCCTGGGGACCTCCTTGCTCTGCCCTTTTCTTCTGGGAGACCTTGCTCTGCCTCTGTCCTTCTCTTCTGGGAAACTTGTAAGTGTTTTTCTTTTTTCCTTTTTTTTTTTTTTTTTTTTAATATGAAGTTTAAAGCTTCCACAGGAGTGTTGTGTTCTCTCGGTGGAGATGTTGCGGTCGCAGTTGTGCTTGGTAGGTGGTGTTTTGCACTTGGTGGCATTCAGCTTTTTGAGTAGATGCCTGAGGTCCCAGAGATTTGGGCTAAATGGCTTCCCCCCGGCTTGCACAGCTGGTACTGGTTTGCTGCTGGAGTTCCCACAGCTGTGGGAGGGGGGCTGCCAAAGGCATCTTTCCATAGGCTCTAAGAATCTCCTGCCTGGGCTGCGGTGAGTGTGGTTCCGCATCTTTGGAGCGGGACAAGGGAGCTTTTCTTATACCCTTTCTGAGTAGGGAAGAGTGATCTTGGTGACTAACGTGTTTTGTAAGTAAGTGATACCCCTAAATACAAATGAACAAGAAAAAAAAAGTGGTCGTAGTGAAAATTAGTGCTGGAAGAGGTGGGTTTGGTTTGGAAGAGAACTGGTTTGAGTTGGTATAATTTGCCCTGATTTCTCAGAGTGATGTTCTGTGTTGCCTCTGCCCAGCTGAGGTGGGACCACTCTCTCCGCCTCCCAGGTTACTTGTTTCTGCTTGGTCATAATCCCCCAGGGCAGGAAGAAGCTTTGTTTCTACACTCTTCTTAATTTTTATTATTTTTTTTTTCTTCTGTTTCTGTGGACCCTGGCAGTGTGTGCAGTGGAGAAGGGGCTGGAGTGTGGGAGATGTGGCTGTTAGCTGCTCCTGTCGGCTACATCTTCTCCTTCTATCTTAGTGCAATTTTTCTTTTTCTTAGAAATGGGATCAATGATATTTTCCTCCCTCAATGCTGTTTCCCAGTGTCTGGGATACAGAAATCAAAACCGTTACATAGGATCAGCTGCCGTAGTTCCTCTGTTGAAATGGCAAATCCGGGCAAAATGGTGGTTTAGAATGACTGCTTTTTGGTGAGAAAGGAGTGTCACCTCCTCTTGGAAGAGCAGTTTTGCTTCCAGCCCTTGGGGTTGCAGAGTTGGGGGAACACTAGGTTGCTTGTGGAGGGGCTAGTGAGTGCCCACTGGCCCCTGGTGTGGAGCACTTCTTATCTGGGCAGAGTAGTGCTGCACCCCGGGCACAGGGCAGCAGGTGATGCCTTTTGATGAAGTAGATCAAGAGTCCGCATTTTTAATTTTATTTTAATAAAAGCATTTCTAGTACTTTTATTACTATTGTTTACAGCGAAGGCAGATCAATAACTAGTATGGTCTGGGATTAAGTTCACAAATTCAGAGGTGCTGCCTCAATTTCCATTGAGGCTCTGAGCCACAGCATGTTTACTGCGGTACAGCAATTAATGATACATACTTTTTGCTCGTTTTGCTGAGTTTCTCACAAATAGCCTGAAGTTTTCTCAAATATGGGGTGTGGAGAATCTATTCAATAATATATGCAAATGATCTTTGGTCGTAAGCAAATGTTCGATGCTTGAAATTTGTGTGGTTGTGACTGGCACGCAGGTCTTGTGCTGTTTTCTCTTCTAGAACTGGGTGTTGCTGTTGCATTCACTAAGAACGTTCCATAACTCCTGGAGAGCTGCTTAAAACATTTTTTTTTTTCTCTTTAAATTGAATTTTTTTTTCCTAATGTGCTTGTTAAAATAGAAATACGAACTGGACAGAAAAAGGAGACAAATCATACTTTAAACATTCTTTTGCTGTATATTGCTAGTATTTATAGTTTAAAACTGTAGCTTTCAAAATCTTTATGCAACAGAATGCGTTTCTCAGTGGGATTTTGTGTTATGTGGACTGATTAGAGGTGAACTGTTTTGGTTTATTTTTAAACATTTTTTTTAAATGAAATATGTACTTTCTTGTCATTTTTCCTGACAGAAACAGTCTAGTGAGTTGGACGTAAAGCTACAAGCCAAAAAACTGAGGAGCCAGTTCCAGTTGATAGACTGGCTTGAACTTGTCAACAGGTCTTAAAAAAGAAAAGATTTTAGATGTGCAACTGCAGTGCATTGCAGTAGGGCAAGATTTGATTTCCAGAGTTGCTGATACAAATAGTTCTTACTGATTTCTAGAGCTTCAAGGAAAATGGCACTGTTACAGTCAGGTTTTTTTTAAAGAGTAAAATTGTGGGGTTAGTTTTGTGGTGTTTTTTTATTTCTTTTTTTTTTAACAACACTAATTCCTCTAATTAATAGTGTCAAGCATGTGAGATTTCTCATAAACCTCAAAAAAGCCTATTCAATGTAATGGCAAGACTTGCATTGTCTTTAATGAAATTTGTTCAGATCCTCAACTAATAGGTTTTTTTTTGTTTTCTGTATTTCTTTTATTTTTTGTTGTTGTTGTTTCCCTCTCCTTTCCTTGAGGGTGTGGGGTAGGGGGGAAGCTTTTTTTTTTTTGAGGAAACAGGGGAATTCTAGCATTCCTGAGCATGAGAGGAGAATACTGATTAGAATCAGGCAGAGAGCAAGCAGGTGCTGAGCATGTTCGTTGCTTAACCCCCTGCCCTGCTCCTGCTTCCCTGCCCTGACCCAGCGCACAGACCCTGCCAATAGCAGCCAGTTGCCAGATGTTGGAGACGTTTGCGGGGACGGCGATTATTCACCAGGTCTCGTCTAAAAGCAGGGAGTTCCTACAATGGTTGTATTTCATGTTTAAAGCCGGGCTGGATAAGCCACTGGAGACTTTACTGGGGAAAAATACTGTATTTTTGAGGACAAGAACTGGCTGTTCTTTTGCGAACTGCTGTGCGGCTGTGGTATCCGTTTGCAAAAACTAATACAAAAAACTAACAAGCAGAGTAGATTGCCTGAGGGGGAAAAGCTGTCTATTTTATTTTATGAACAAAAAAGATTTTATGGCTTAGAAACAGTACACCCTAAAGAGAGGTGTGTTTAAAAGTTTGACTCGAAAGCTTTTGTCTGGAGAATAATACGCTTGGTGTAAAGAGCGGCACAATGGAAGTCTTTTCTTCTAGTTATGTATGGGCGAGCATCAGTCAGCCAAGGAAGAACTTCAAAGGCCAAAGGAAAAAGTTGCTGGGCTCTTTCTTTCCTGACAGGTTTTTCCCGAGGTAAGATGGGGAGAGCTGTTCATGCTGGGATCTGGTGCTCTCCTCCTGTATCAGCGGCGGCAATAGATCATGTGCAAACCCCGCTACCTAGCTGGAACTATCTCTGCCTCCAGTTGCTGTGCCTTTTTGGAAGCTACTGAAGTATCCCATCTCATGAGTCTTTTATTGCTTATTCATAAAAAGCTCTCAGAAATTCCACTTCTGCCTTGCTGGGAAGGCACCATGCCAGATAGAAGGGGAAACTTTTCTAAACATGTTCCTAGGGAAGATGATCTGTTTCTCTGTCTCCAGATAATACTCTTTATTCATACATTGTAAACTATCTTTATCGTGGGGAAAAAAGCCCTGGTGTGTTTTAATGTAAGTAGTCCAAGGACTTTAAATGTCCCTTCCAGCCCAACACATTCTATGATGTACCTGCTGTGTATCAAATCAGCTGCCGAACTTCATGTCTGTCATGTAAGTAACATCCAGAGAAAGGTCTTAGGTGACCTTATATCATCATTTTGTGAGTTTTGAAAGCTTTTTTTACATGAGAATTTATTTATCTGATGCTAAATGCAGCAGTCATTTACCTAGGTTAAAAATGTAATTTAGTGTTACCTGTAAGGCTGTGGTCGGGAGGCATGCGGTGCTTCAGCAGTATGTGTGTGTCACTTCGATCTTTGTTAAAGGCAGAGGCACAACAGAGAAACGAGAGGATGTCTGATGGAGAAAGCAGCTCTCCTGTGTTCCCAAGACCACAAAGCGGAGTGGTCCATACCATGAGCCTAAAATACAGTAGAACTATGCTGACTCTCCTGCTGATGCGTGCGAGGCTATTTGCTTTCTGAGGAGTGGGGTAGGGAAGACAATCACCTTTCAGTACAACAGATACACTGCAGCACTAACTAGCTTAAATACTTGAGAAATGCTTGTACAGGCAAGAGAGCGACCCTTCTAACAGCCCACACTCATGGGGTGGTAGGTGAGCATCAGGGAGCGTGGCTTGTGCCACCATGGAGCCGGTCATCAAGCAAAGCTGTGGGAGGAGAGCACCGGGTCACCTTCCTCATGAAGCACGTAGCGGGTTGTCTGAATATCAGAGAAGGCTCAGGTAGGCTGCTCTGACAGATCATATTTGGTGGTAGCCTGTATTTGGTCTTTAGTGCTGTGAGAGGAGACCCATGGTGGCTATTGGGTGTTCTTGCTCTGTATTCCCATCCTGATCATCTAGCTGGGCCAGATGTACAGCCTGAGTCCCTTTCCATGACAGCCCTCACTCAGTTAGCTGTGCTTTCAACAGGGAAGGGGAATGAGTAAGTATGTAATTATGAATGAGCTGGCAATAATGTGTTTCAGTAACTCTTGTTGTGTTCCATGTTGTGTTTGAGTTGGTGGCTTCGAGAATGGAAAAACAGGACTTTGGGATGATGCAGAAGATGTCTTTGCATATTCTGTCTTTTGGATGTGTTCAGGCATCCTTGGCTTCGGTCAGACTGTTTGAAAGAAACAGGGTTTCTGTGAGGTTTAGGTTGAAAACAAATTATTTGCCCACAACAGTAGCAGCTTACGTGATATTTACTAGGAGTGTACTGCATGATTTATCTAGCCAAGTTCTACAGAGTGCTTTGAAGCCATCAGTGGGAGGTTAATAAGAAAAGCTGGCCTAGTGTTTATTGGCTTAGATTCGCTATAGAAGGGTTTGTGCACCCGTGGAGGAATACTTCTAAGGAAGATTTCTGTAAGTGGCAAAAAGATGAGTGACCACTGCATCGATGATTTCAGGGTTCAGCTTCATGGCTGAGAGGGGCTCAGTCAGCAAAGCGAAGGGGTGTTTGCATTCACCAGGGAGCACAGAGGAGAGACGTGTGCAATTGTCCACAACAGTCATCTGAATGGATGCTATTTTATAATAAATTTCAAATGCGTGGTGCCACAACCTAGTCATGTTTTCTCTTTTGGCATAGCACAATGCCATCTAAACTCTCTGAAAATCAAATCTGTGAACAATCAATTACAATTAACTTTATCTTCCATTTTGGGAAAAGGATGAAAGACTAAATAGGAATTAGACCTAAAAATGGGACAGCAGGTTTGGCTTTGGTAGAGCGTTCTTAGTGGGGTTTTAGTTTTTCAAAAGTAAAGAGGAGCATTTTGGATTCTGGTTCTGTTGTGAGCTGACAGCCTTAGACTGTTAGTGGGAATTGGACAATAGTCCTGGTTTTGCATCAGCTGTACAGAGCTTAAAACATATTTGGGAAATAAGAGAATTTGGCTCCCACTTGCATGGAACGTTTTTTGACTCTTGCAATTTGAATATAACATTTTTGACCATGATCATGTCTCTATATTCTCATCTCCAAAGTACTTATTTTTATAAAATAATAAATAACATGCCATTTGACTTCCCTAGTGAAAAGTACTAGATAAATTCAGGGTATTATTTTTACACTATTCCTTCACCTAACCTAAACCACTGGTAATTTGCCAGAGATTGAGATAGAGGAAAGCTGAGGACCAGGGGGGATTCTTATTTTGCTGCCACTTTTCATCAGATGTTCATCACTCGCGGAGTAAGTGCCACAGTCACTTACAGAATGAGTTTTTACAGGTATCAAAATAGAATAAAAGCCTGAAAATTTGTCTGACAAGTTTGTTAGATAAACACTCAGGATGTACTTGGGCATTTGTCTGTGTCTCTGTCCTTGACTGCATGGGGGAGAGCTGTGTAAAGAGCGTCAGGTTCAGTACATTTAGATTTAGGCACCAAAATCGCCTTCTTCCTGTATGTTTCTGTGGTTGCTGTGTGTCACGGATTCAAATTTTAGTCAGAGATCAATTTTTTCATCTCCTTTTATGTGTTTTGATAGGTTACAAAGGGGAAACCAGCATAATTTGAGATACTGACTTAATCTAATTACTCTTGTACAACAAGCAATAATGGACGGAGGGATTACAAATTTGTACTTCCATGTAGATGTTCCAATAAACTGGCAGGAATTAGTGCCATAGTACAGAATATGTTTTAAGACCAGATTCTAGTCCTGGCATCAAATTTGATGCCTGTTGGCATCAAATCAGAGTGGTTCTTTTGTCAAAGTCCCTTGATTTCCAGCAGCGTAACAGAGAGCTGAATCTGGCTAATCTGCCTTTATGGATAATTCTGTACAGTTTGAACAACTGAGGACTTTCTCCTGAGCAAAGGCATGTAGTACTGCCAGGTATAGGATTATCTGTGTTGTAAGGTTTAGCTATTTTTCTATTTTCCTTTGGGGATGTGAGTTGATGTTTATAGAGGATCTTTATTCTATTTAATTATATAAAACCAAGTAATGGAATGAATAATGCCGTGGTTTTGGGGTAAATCTGAAAGATTTCTGGTAACTTTTAATACAGCTTCTGCAATACGGTGGTAATGCACCCTTTAGTCTGTTTGCTTTTATCTGATATTAGTCCCCTGAATGTATCGTTAAGAAATCTTACTGGTCTTAAGCGACGATGCTCTGTAACTCGCTGTTGGGCTGTATGCCGTGTTTCGCATGCACAGGCGTACAGATGTCCGCAGCAGATGTGGGGAAGCGATGGAGCTGTTGAGGCAGAGCTGAGTCCGACCCGGCATGGTGCTTGTGCAGCCAGGAGAAAATCACGTACTCATTACAATAGATGCATTTAACTATTTAAGGACAGCTGTTCCTGTTTTTATTAGTAAAAGGATGTGAAAGGAAGATTTTTGTGTATTTTAGGAAAAGTTTCTTTTGCTGCTCGAGGGCTTTTGGTCAGCACCCACTGAAGTCTCTGAATTATAAACAAAAAAACCCAACACAACAAACAACCCATCCCAAACCCCAGATTTCAAACCAAACCCGATTCTATGAACATGCTCTGTGCGCTGGATAATTTAGTAACCCGGGCTATACCCTCTAAGGCACTTTTCTGGCACCGCTCCACGTGAGCACTGTTAACCTCCTTTTAAATACTTTGTGCTATTGTCTTTCTAAATACTATTTTGAGACTCTGCTGATCAGGAGATCTCGGAAGTGTTTTCTGCTGGGAAGATACAAGGCCTTTGAGCATGAAACTCCGTAGAATCATGGCAATTATGGCAACATTTTGTTCTGAGGAAAACAAAAGGAAGGAAGAACTTAGGCTACATGAAATCATTCACTTCAACATTTTACAGAACTAAATATTTATATTTGTTGTTTTTAAAATGTTATTTCTCATTTTTAAACTCTTACCCTTAGAAAACAAAGATTAAAGGACTGATTTTTTTGTTGTTGTTTTTGCTTTTGAGACAAAGTGAGTGTACTCAAAAAGAATTTTCTCCCCTACAGCTCTCTGCTATTGAGGCAACATACAGATTTCTGTCCTTAACCAGAAGGGAAACAAATGCCAAGATACCCAGCTTCTCTGGGGACTAGAATTTCTCACTCCTAAAAGAGTCCTTTAGAGGACTGACTATGAAGGAAATGTCAGAAGCAATATTTTCACTT
>VXBO01009501.1:20000-40701 GCA_013400135.1 Rhinoptilus africanus
AAACTATAGGAAAAAATTAGCTAATATTTTTTGGAAAATGTGTTGGGAAATGTAACGCTTCTGAAACAGAAGAGCATCAGGTGTTAGGAATGGTATGACCGTGGTGATGTTTGACATTTACTGAAACAAATCCTAGAGTTAATCCACAGTTTCTAGGGTCTTGTCTGGTGTTAAAGTAGGAACACAAATCAGGCTAGCTCAAAAAAACCCACCAAAATCAAAGTTTCAGTAGTACTGTTAACTTAAGGCAGTACAGCTGATCAGTTTCCTAGCAGGTTGCTCGACATATGGTTTTATATTCTGAAAAAGATGTAATTTAGCTATGTTGGTGTTGGCACTAAAACTTTGGAGTCACTTCTGTCCATCTTCTGCAGCTGACACCTTTCTGCTCTTCTCTTCCCTGTTTTTCATTATTATGCTTCTTCCCCCCACTTCACAAATGCAAGATGCTTTTCCAGCATTTGTCAGCACGGAGTTTCTGGCTGGATGTTTAAGGTCAAAGTTCTTCACGTTCTGGTGAGTAATAAAGATTCAGAGCCGGGACCGGGGTGATGAGCACTCTTGTTGAGCAAGGCAGGAGTAGGGTAGTGACGGAGGGGTAAAAAAAAAAAAAAATCACAGGAAGCATCAGTAAAGGAAAGTCTTATGACAGGTTGCACACAGGGTTAGGCTTAAATGTATGCAATATTAATGAGAAATCCTTTTGGAAAAGTGGGGCGAAAAACGTGGTCTGTGTTTCTCTGGGTTGTTTGCACCTCTACAACCTTCTTAGTTATGGGAGATACAAGCACAATTCCTGATGTGAATGCACTTATAAGGCACTTTTACACTGTTATGAGTATAGCTAATCCTCTTTCATGGGGGAATAACTCTACTGCAATAAAACAACCTTGTATTTGTTAAGTAAGTTATTTCTGGGTAAAGAGAAGCCTGAGTATATAAATAATAAGTCAGAATTTATAAAGAGGACACCTGTGAACTTCTTGTTTCTGTATAGTTGCATTGTGGCTGTAATTGCATTACAATATACGTTAAAGCTTCTCATTTTAATTTTATATTCTCGGTATTTTAAAGAGAAAATAGAAGACTCCACAGGTAGGATTAAGAAGCTGAGTAAGTTTTCTTAGTGCAGCTTCATAGATTTTAAATAAGCAAAACCAATCAGTCAACCAAACAAAATTCCCACGTATTGAAATTCAAAATAAAATATCAGAGACTTTTGGGCAATTAAGAAAGCTGAACACTTCTATTTTAACGCAGTACTGACTGAATGCACTAGCAAAATGTAAATCATTAAATAATTTAGGTATAGAGATTGTTATTGCACAGCACCAAAATGCAAATCACTGAACGTGCCCTGTCTCAGAAAAAAATTGGCCCAGTTAACTTGCTGATTCTTTTCCTTTACTCCTTATTGCGAAGATAGATTTTTTTTTTGGTATTTTTTTAATACCTCTTGAAAGGACTATATTTAAACAATTTGTGTCTTTGGTCTGAGAGCAAGGGTGAAAGCTTAACCCCCCAAAATGTTTTTTGTGGAAGGTGAGGGGAAACGAGGGGGCTGGAGCAGTGGCCCAGCAAAACTGAACCCCAGCATTTTGCAAAGGGTTAATGGCCGTATTAACACAATAGGATGTTGGCTATTTTTTAACACATTCAGGCATATTAAGTTATTTTCTGTTGCCGGGATGTTTGTGTTGTGGTTCTTTTTAATTTGTTTACTCTTGTTTGTTTGAACTAATCACCACTTAAGCAAAAGTCTCCTTGCCTTGCCCTGCCTCCCCTTCATGCAGCATTTAGCCATGGTGACCAGTCAGGCATAAAAACGTGCTTATCTGCAAATGAATGGCAGCTCTTTGCTTCATTAAAGCCTCTTTCTCTTTTGGCACTCGCATTGTGACCCTTTGATATTAATTCAAAGGGCAATTAAAGAATGCGGCCCATCTTTGAAGTAAAGCATTCAGGGCAAGGAATGGGATGAACCTGGGACTCTGATGGACTGTGCGTATTCAACAGGCCTTTTCAAGGCAGTTTGAAGTGACTCAAAGAAAATGGGCAGGAGAAGGTCAAAGAGAAAAAAGGGGCTAAAGAAACAGTCTGTATTTGTTCGAAGTATTAGCCAAGCAAACTGCAAATAGCAACAAAATGAAACAGTTAATAGAGCAGCCAGACAGAGGCATGTCAATCACTTAACTTGAACAGCATTGGACTAACCAAGGCTTCAGTCCACTGTGTTATCTAATTATCTTGGGAAAGCCAGTAGCTGGAAGTAATAGTATTGTATTTCTTTCTGCTTACTGCTCAGAAAAGGTGATAAATACTCACTGCTTCATAATTATTCAACATATATACATAAAGAGTGGTGGGTTGGTGGGTTGTAGGCAAGCTGCTAGTAGAAAACCAACAAAAAAACCCCTTTGCGATTAACCTGAGATGCAGAATGTGAGCATTAGCATGTTTAAAAATTGTGTAAGGGTTTGCATATGGAGCGAGCGAAGGCACGCATGGCTTCCTCTGGAACAAACCTTAAAGACAAACACATTTACAAACCTAGGGGAGTCATTCGCGCTCTCTTTCCTCCAAATATAGTTTTAAACCGCATATAATGTTAAGGGTCAGACTTTAAACCACAATAAACAATGAGATTAAGAGCTGAGACTGCAACTCTCCTTACTTAACATGTGCTGTTGTACCTAAGCGTTGTAGCACACATGGTATGAGATTCCTGATTTATTTTGCCCTAACAGGGTAAATTAAGGACAAAGTTTCAGATTTTCCTCACAATTTTCTTTGTATTGTTGGTTAAATTATCCCCATGGGGCTTAATTTTCCACTGGCCTGAATTTACGCATAAAAACCAAATACATGATTTTATTTGCAGAAATAGATGTGCCCATAAACAGGCATATTTTAAGGTCCTGGCATAAGAAAAGATTCCCGAGTTTATCTTCCTAGTTGCACTAAATTGTCGCTGTTATTGAAACAAAGAGACGGTAATGAATTTGCAATGTGAGAGGAGTGCTCTAGTCTTGATCCAGCTGTGCAGACACATGGACAGAAGTGTGTGGCGAGAACCATCTTGAAATACATGAAGTTTTACAACATCACTTAAGTACTTGTATCTTTTTTTTTTTTTTTAATGTGTAATGGATTGTAGTCACAAAGAGCGGCGGCTGCTTTGTATGGGCAAAGTCTGCCAAAAGGCTGTGCGTTGGTTTGAGCATGATCACCTTTGCGGAAAAGTAACTTTACTCTCCAGCGTGATCCTGTTTGGTGAAATCCCACTTGAGTTAATAAGCCCTAAGCCGTATAACAAGATTGGGCGGTACTCTTGGATTTATTGGTATAACATGGTCAAGAATTTGTAGCAAAGAATGCTCAACACACATGAAATGGACAATATACAATATGACTTAACGCATGTTAAAAAAATACTCCATCAGCAGCTGGTAATGGTTTACTGTGGAGGAGAAGGAAGAAATAATTTTTTGTTGCTGTTGTTGAGAAAACAAAAGCATTGGCACAGTCAAAAATCACTTTTGTTGAGATCTTGCATGCTAAATTTTAACCAGAGGGACTTTTTTTTTTTTCCCCTGGCTACATTGCACCCTCCTTTGAACTTCAGTCTAACAAATAATCTAAAAGAGTATTCAGTGTGGTTGTGCTTGTATGAAGGGTTCTGCCACCATACAAGAAGAAACATCAACTTTTCTTTTATAGTGCCTGTTGTATTTTTTAAAGGAGAAGAAAAGAGGAATTCCTATATATGTCAGGCATAGCATAGTTTCAAGTTTACAGATTAATAGGAAAAAATGTCTCTATGTGAACACTTCACTGTCTAAGAATTCCAGCTGGAATAACTGTACAGAACCAATGACCTCTTTCTTGTGTATGGGTCCCTCCTGGTGTCCATAGGGTTTTATCTATATAGCCTGTTGGAGTTAAAATCCATAAATTGATTTTGTTTAGTCTTAAAAGGTTCTCCCTTTACAGGAGAACTTTATTAATATTGGAGCCTGATGAGGATAAGGTTTTATAAGGATCCCTCTCAATATATCAAGACCGATAAAGTGTCACTGCATCATCTGAAAATAGAGAGTATTTCTAGAAGGAGCATACAGCCTTAGCAGGTGCAAGCTGCCTTGCCTGTACGCATGGCACTGGAAGTCCTGTTTGGTGTATTTCTGTAGGTGGTCTGGTTTCATTGTGTTTCTCCTTTGGTTTTAAGCTGTTTCCAAATATTATCTAAACTTCATTCTTCTGCTGCAAATGGAAAGTGCTCTGTTCTAACTTCCTGTCCTAACTTCTAGCTGTATTTGCCCGGAGCAAGGAAGGTTAGTGTGCATCCCTGAGGGGTTGTTTGCTCTGTTGTTGGGTACCATAACAGTTTAATAGGCTCTGCTGATTTAAAATTTGGAGTGTAGGACTGAAAAAGGAAGCAATAGTCTTCATGTTGCGAATGGAGCAAAGAAGGGATGGCTGGATGGAGTCAGCTGAGCCAGCAAAAGAAAACAAAGCATTAAATTCTCATGGTGAGCATTATCTACTATTCATATGTACAATAAACAGCTTGAGGGGTGTGTGTGTAACCTGCAGTGTCAGGATACCTGCCCCAGTCTCAGTCCTGCAAGCTCTGGGGAGCTTTGCTTCCTCCTTAGATCTTGGTTTCAATCCAAGCGAGTCCCAGCTGCAGAGTGTTTCAGTGGGACCGATGCTGCCCGCCAGCCCCTTGCGTGGAGCAGGTTGGCTTTCTTTGCTGCAGTTGTCTCTGCTCATGGTTTAGTCCTGCAGAAATCTGTCTGATTGCCTGATCCAGGGGAGGCATCAGGCCCAAAGCCCTGAAAAGACTAGTCCAAACACATTGTTTGGGCTTTGTTCTGTTCTGGAAGGAAGAAAGAGCATTTTAGGTCTGAAGGCATGCATAGAGATTAAAAAAAAAACCCACAAAAACAAAAAAACAAACCCAAAGAACCTCCAAACCAAGCCTTGGTTGTTGCTGGCTGGCAGGATTTCCCAGATGCTCTGTGTGGGACCAAGGCCTCCATGTCCAAGTGTGTCAGGAGGCTGCCCTGGGCTGCTCCCATGTGTCAGCCAGGCAACCTGAGATGTGGGGCGAGCACTTGGGATTCACCCCTGGGGGGCTGTGGGTTGCTTGGAAGCACAAAATTTCTCATCTGGCTATCCCACCACCCCAAATTGGAGTCTCATTCACTCACAGCAGTGAGAAGTGGAACCTGAGCATGGCTTCTACTGAACTAGCTCCTGCCTGTCCTCGGTGCAATGGCCCAATTCAGTTTCTTTAGTGAGTATTGGTTAGTGGTGTGTAGACTTGTGGGGTTTTTTTTAAATGCAAAACTTAATTTTTAACTGCATTTTCTTGGAGCTTTTGGGAAATATTTTTGCCTAGCAAGAAAACAGAGCAGCTCTAAGAATATAACATCATAATTGCTGAGGCTGTACTGCATTTTACGGACAAAAATAAAGGCTAGTTGCTTCATTTTGCTAAAACCCCTCATTTGCCGTGTCTCGGTGCTCCTTCTTGAGACTGGAGGCCTTTTATTTGATGGTGTTCCTTACCAGACACTGATTACTATAATGCTATGTGTGCGACGTACACTTGATACATCATCTAAGCGCTGGAAAGCGTTCGTTCTCTTTGTGCGATCTCTCAGTCCTGATGTAAAACAGGCAGAAGTGCAGCAATTCCTGCCATAATGTAACATGATTCCAGGAATTAGAAATTTCCATCTCGGAATGTACCAGGAAGCAGGAGTGTGCCTTGGCCGCCGGGGATGGGCTGGTGGTGGGCTCCTCGCCCTCTCCTTTAGTACACAGTGTGTATATATGGCTGCTAAAACAGAGGGTATGGATTGTAGGAATATAGGCACATATAAACATATGTAAATATGTCTACTTTTTTGTGTAGACCCAGAAATCTTTTCTTTCAAGAAGTAAGTCTAAAAATGGCAAGTGTTGGCTAGAAGCTGGCAGTGAGTGCCTCAGCCGAGGGGCTGGATCCTGCTGACCTGGGAACTGGTGGAAGTTTCGCCATCAGCTTTTATGTCTGCAGGATAGCATGTGAAGCATGCTGTAAAGTTATCTGAAAAAAGTTGTCGGGCTCCACAAATACACAGATAAACCTGAAAAGCAGTGCACAAAAGGAGGCTTTTTAGAATATATTATTGTTCATGCGGTGCTTTTTTTGAAATGTCAAGGCACTTGAGTATTACTGGGGGTTTTACAAAGCTTGAAAACAAAGGATTAAACTCTAAAGGAGTATCTTTAGGTATATTTTTTTGTCATCTGGAAAACCATTAAATGAAATAAGCATCCATTATACCAAAATTCAAATAAGAACAGATTAAAAAGAGAGGAGAAATGCTTAATAAAACATGACCAAAATTAATTATTACTAGAAAATAAGTTTTTTCCACTTGCAAACAATTGGCAGGGTTTAGGAATCAAGTCTAGGGTCAAAGGGTCTTGATGGCCAAGTCAAAGGGCACCCAGAGATGTATATTAATGCATGTCAGCTTCTAGATCCTAGAGTCAAGCGGTAGTTCATAAAAGAAACAAGGCATCTTAAGAAGAAGTGTTATTAGCAAACATCAGGTCAAAGTTTATCTTTGGGTCAGTGTGTACTGGAGGGTCATCCATTCATGCTCCTAACACAGGCGTTATCCTTAAAGCTGCCTCGGTGCAAGGTGTCAAGGGAAAACAGAAATATGAAGTCTTAACTGGGGAAACGTGATAATTTATCAGAACGTTTTGCAAGACTGAGGATTAAATTGAGGCATCCTTAATGGAGCAAAGGAAAATGGGGATTGTATTTAAATTGCTTTTGGGTTTTTCTGGTTTTGTGGTTTTTTAAATCAAAAGCCAAAACATACTTTTGTATGGACATATAAGATTCTCAGCAAGGTCTTTGCTCTCTTTCCTGTGTCAGTAGAGCTGATGCTATAGGGGACAGACATGTCTTTCTTTTGAAAGAACCAGTATAGCCAACGTCAAACCCTTTGATGTGGAGGTATTGTAAATCTTTCCATGTGATTCTTCCTGGAAGCCATGCATTTCCTAAGAAGCCTGTTGACCAGTTCATCCCATTTACAACGCTACTTCTGCAGCTCTGCTTTCTCCTCTTCCCACCGCCTTGGGTGTGGGAACCCCGGCGCCCAGGGCAGCCGCGGCCGGGAGTGCTCCGCCACTCAGACCTGGAGGAATGCTCCCGCTGTGCCGGAGCACACAAAGGCTGCCTACTTGCTTTGACAAGCCCATGCTGCAGAAAATCCTTGCAATCTTTTGTGCTTCGTGGTGTTGACTTATTTTAGTTCCACACTAAGATGCTCCCCATTGAAAGAAGCAAAAAAGAAAAAGTGGAATACGGTTCTTTTAAATACTGTTATTTTGATGCCTTTAGGAGGCACTTGCCTGACTTTGTAAAGAGACTGATTTGAACGATGCAATTTTGGAGGGGAAGAGTATAGTTGTAGGAATAATAAATATGACTGTTCCCTAAAGCCGATTATGCTTGTATTGAATGGCAATTAAAATATAATGTGCGATGATAACTTGGTACTTCTGAGAACCAGTGTGACAAGAAGTGACAGAAAAGAGAGAATCTGTTAGATTTTTACTTGCGTAGTGTGAATGTTGTAGCCTTGAATTGTGCATTTAGTACATAACACTTGTGCACTGGAAAGTCCTAAACTCCAGAGACATCCATTAGCATAATGGAAAACCTTGGTGTGCTTATGAAAACAATAATGTGTTTGCTGTTTCTCAGTGCAGTTATGCCTGAATAGTTCCAGCCTCTTAATTAAATCTTTTGGTAAATTTTTCTGAATTTTGTCTTGGTAAAATATGAGGAAAGTCATAAGATGAAAGCTTGAGCCATAACAGACAAGATTCAATGTCTTTTAGACAAAAACTACATTTCCTGTCAGGCCCTGGCAGTTGAACAAAACAGACTTTTCTTGGGAGCACATCACATTTATTAGAAGTTTCCTGACTGCAGCTGGAATTCCTGGTTGGAAGTAGGGGGAGAAAGTGCCTGCCCTATCTGCCATGACCAAGGCAGCTCCCTGCCTCAAGGAAGGGATATGTTTCCATGGTGCTGAGGGAGAAGCTGTAACCAGACCTCCCTGGGTCCTCTCAGAGCTCCTCCACCTCATCTGCGTAACTACCATCTATTGGGCATTAGGACGCTTCCTTGGAGTGTGAGAGATCCAAGTTCAAAAGCTTGGGGCTTATTTGAGGGGGTGTGTGTGTAGGAATGTTGAGTTTTTGTTTGGTTAGTTTTTGATCTGTTTGTTTTTAAGCGCTCATTGGACCTTTTGAAGAGTGGAAATGGAGAAGGAGCTAGTGGTCTCAGAGGCTGTCCAGTGCACGGTTGATCTCCACTTTAAAGCATCCTGAACAAGTGCCACAACCACATGCTTCTCCCTCTAGAGACAGATGATTCCCTCTCTCTTTCCATTTTTCATGAAGGAATTTAACAAGATTTTGTTTTTCCGCTAGCACAGAATGGGGGAGGCGGGGGGGAGAAAGCTTGGAAGGAGAAACATGAAACTAGAAGGGCAACTATTCCCTTCCCCACCAAGTTGCAACCATGGTCTGAAAGCATGAAATGACATCAATTAGAAACATACCCAAATGACAGAGCAGCTGAACCTTTGCTAGCATAATCTGTCATGGCTCCACTGAAGTTAATTTGAAAGTCTGTCTGTTCCTGAATTGGTGCAAAGGCCTTCCAATGAATTGTGTGTTACCATAGGAAATCATATTAAAGGGAATGGCGTTTTAGGAGTCTGTAAGTCGTCACTTTTAATGGTAGCTGCATTGAATTTGATATAAACACCCAAAAGTTTGAAGGATTGACTTTAACTTTGTTTGTGAGAATATCTGTACTGTGAAACTGTGAGTTTAAGCCCTGCAAAATACTTTGTGCCAGAGCCTGGTCCTGATGCAGTTCTGCTAATTAATGTGAGCTGAGCGCTCACCCCGCGTCATGGGAACAGACTCTTGAAACCATGCTGTACGTGGGGTGCAAAATTCAGAAAGCCAAAAGTTTGTTCAGTGTGTTGGTGGACTCGAAGGCAGAGGAGGAGGGTGGGAATCTTGGTTTCTTCAGCAGCTCAGCAGGATCAAATTTGAATTTAATTCTTTCTCCCTAATTCTTGTTGCAAAAATTAACTAAATAAGCCCTTGGATTTATGAAAGAAGAATCAGGAGCTTACCTTGCTCCTAATGAAGCTGATGGCAACTTGAGTTTACTGCAAGATGATGCCCACTAATTAAATAAACAATCACTTTAAAAGAGGAAAACAACTGAATGTCAATTAAGACAAACATAAGAATGAAAATGTTCCATTTTTCCACTGAACAGAAAATGATTTATGGCCAAAGGATTACTCTTGAAATTGTTTTGAATTCTGGCCTTTAATTTATTAAATGAATCCTTCTTAAGAACTTGATTGCTAATTCACTTTAATTTAAAAAAGCCCCACTGTCTTCTTTGGATGTAGGCAGAGCCCTCAGGGGTCTATAAAACTGTCAATATGGCTGTTAATTTGGGCTTTCTTTTTTCCTTATGGCTGAAAGCTTAATTGTGAGAGCTGGGAAGATGCCATGGCTTTGGTTTGCAGGGACTCAGACAATGTCTTATGGGTTTCAAATCCCATCAGAAGTCATAAGGATCCTCCTGCTGCTGCTGGGATGTCAGGTTGGAAAAGCTACAAAAATCTGGGGAGGAGTGGGGCTTTGCTGAATGTGAGTTCCACCTGGTTTTCGTGCTGGAATCGGAGATGGACAAGGACCAAGTGCCATAGTCTAAATGTCCCTCAGCTTTGGGTGGGTCTGGATCCAGATCAGCATCTGAACTTCTTGTGCCTCAGGCTTGTCTCTAATTGAATCCATGCAAAACCACACATTTCACATGACTTTGATGCAAAACCATAAATAGGCCCATTTTTTATTCAAAACCAAGTCCAGGCTTGCTTACAAAGATCACAAACCTTCTACTGAACCTTGATGGTCCCAGGTTATAATGAAAATTCAAGTCTCCAATGCACTAATGTTCCTGGAGGGACTGATGCTTGTTTTTGTCATTCTAGTTAAATGTGTGGCTGTTGCAAGACAGGCAACAATGTCCCTCTTGCTGCAAGTTGGTCAGAAAATGGTCTAGACTCTTCCTCACACAGACCCTGATCCTGATTATTTCTCTTGTGTTAGAGCCTCATCAAAAAGCCTCAATGGCTCTTACACAGATTTTGTCTTATACAGAGCAACATAGGAAAGATTGAGTCATGTGGGATTGAAAAAGTGAGATGAAGATGACCATGGGAACATGAATGACATTGTTTTGATTGAATCACTTTTGCAAACTTTTTTTCCTGAGCAGTCAAATTGGAAAAAAAAAAAATCCGGATTTTGAATTTTTGTTTTAATTTTGCAAAACAATTCTGATGTTTGAAGGAGGCTTTCAAAACAGTGCAAGGATTTTGGCAACATAAGTTCTGGTACCTTAGCAGAACAGCGTGACTGTTACTAATTTTAATGGCAGACGCAGGCTCTTCTCTGAAGAATGCAATCTCAGCATTCGCAGGGAAGTTATCCACTGCCTATATTGGTTAATCCATTTATATACAATGATATATGTCAGAATGAAGTGAATGTTGACCAGAGCCCAGCCTGGGTCAAAGTTTGTTTGTAAGGTATTATTTGGTAACTGCCCTTAGACCATGATTTGGGAAGTCTAACTGGAGTGTCTGAATAAGGCAATTGTCACTGAAAACATCAGAAATGTTTGCAGGCCATCTGTTGCTCAGCCACTCGTTATTTGTATTGCTATGGTAAACAGGAGCCCTACTCACAGACTGCCCCTGTGCTGGGAGCCGTACCAACACAGATCTGGAGATGTCCCTCTGAAAAGGCTCTAATGATGTAAGCATATGATGGTGCACAGGCATGTTTAAACCAAAGCAGAGATGGAAGCTCCTGAGCTCTAGGATGAGCATCCACTGATGCCCAAACTGCAGCAGAGATGTTGGTAAACTGTCACAGCGATGAAGCGCCTCTGTTTATTCCTGTCTAATTTGGTGTCCCTCGTAACAACAAACGTTCTAGGCTTCTGCTGTGGGCCCGAAGGCATGACATTACATGCTACCACAGGCAGAAAAACACTGGCCAACAGTAGGTGAAGACAAAAAAATTCCCCCAGTCTGGCCCTCACAAAGCATCTCTCTTGCACTTGTTTCTGTGGTTTGTGATCCCCTTGGGGCAGCATTAAACCTGGGACCCTGCATCTCCTTACCCCGCGTTTCTAGCAATGAAAAGGAAGCTATTTAGAAAAGCTGCAAGAACTCCTTTCTCGGTTGATCTCTGTTTTCCTTTGCAGGCACAGGAGGCTGGCTGGGAGCATGCGGCTCTTATTCTTTTTTGTCTCCCTGCTATTGTGCAGGGTTCGTTCTGGCAGGCTCCCCGTACACATCTGGGGTGCCGGTCAGGCCCTCGCATTGGGCTCTGGCCGGCTGGGTTGCGGATCAAGTTTTGACTTCCTAATCTGTATTTCACACTTTGAAGTGGCTCTCAGCCGCATTTGACCCAAAGCAGACAGAGAACTGCATCTCACAACCAATAGGGTGTGAATTGAGGAAAAAAAAATTATTTCAAAAGTTTGCTGTCAAGTAAAAGTGTGGGTTTTTTTTTTCATGAAATTCAGCGGGTGTTGAATACTTGTCTTTCCTAAGCTTCCTAGAAAAGCCCACCAAATTATGTCTGCATAGGTAGGGGCAAGCGGTCTGTGTGTTAGTGGTTGCACTTCTTCCAGTGCTCATGATGGGGGTATTTCTATTTCAGACTGGACTTACAAGATGAGCTTGCATGCAGCCAAACCCAAGTTCCTATTTTATGGCCTGTTATGGTTTCATACTGTGGCAGGCAAATGCCAAGCACACTGGAGCTGTGAAGAGTTTGCTTTCAAGAAACCATCTTGCTTTTGAATGTGGTAGAGTATTAGGAAGATTTCAGTGTTTTCAGGAGGAATTAGAAACAGGGAGAACTACTTTTATTTCCACCTAAGAAAGCTCTCTTGTGGAGTTATCAAGGCTCTCACTTGTGTTACTGGGCACTCAGCATGACACGGATGAGTTTTTGTGGGCTGGGAGGCTCTTAGTTGTGAGCAAGGGGAAGAAACAGGGACTCAGGTCACTGGTGCCACAGCACTGGAAGGCAAGATGAAGCAGGAGCCCGAGCTTTTCTGCTGTTACAGTTGATATAAAGCTTTTCCCAGATCTCCCCCTAGAACACCTAAATAGATGCTATCAATTAACCCTACAGCCTAACAATTTAAGATAGCTAATTTTACAGAGATGAAAGATTGTAACTAAGAAACTAGGCATTTTAGCAACTTTTCTGAATTCATATGTTTGCGCTTTGGTAAATTTTTTCCCTAGTTTTAAACATTGGAAATCTGTTTGGGGCCGCTTTCGCTGTTATCTTAGAGAATTTGCCCTATTTCTGGAGGGTAAAACCATCAGCCTTAATGAAACCATTGATTTTCAGCATGTGAGAGATCATCTAACAATAAACTCCTCTTCACGCTCCAAAAAAGCACAGGCTGTTTCATTGGGTTCCCATCTGGGGAAAAGGAACTAAATCAAAGGCCATCTACCTGGTGTCTTCTGTGCATGGAAATTCCTGACACCTGTGGGTGACTGAGGGCTACATCCAAGTCTAGAGGCTGGATCCAAAGACCACAGAAACGATGAGATTTGCATTTAATACTTGAGATGAAGAACTAGATTCTTCAGTGTCTCTTCCATAAGGAATGGTAAGGAAGAAATGAGTGATAGTATGTGTGGTTTTGTACCTTATATATGACTTAAATGCTCTCAGTTTAGACAATCACGTTAGTTCGCCATTGAAACTCCATGTGCTTTTGTTGCAGGGACACTACACGCAACATTCATGTATCATGTACTGCCTTGATCTATGTGCTTGGGATATGAAAGGTTCAACAGCACACCTGTACCTTTGTAAAATTAAAGCTGCCTTCTTTTCTCTCCTTGTCGTCTTACCAGGTGGTTGTCACGTCTTTCTTAACAGAAGGTGTGTTGTATTTTCTCGTGTGCACGCACGGTTTGCGGATTATGCCCTACTGTGTATGCACTTACACAGGTACTCTGTGCACAGGGTCTGCCAGTAGTATATTTTGGCAGTGGCAAAAAAAGGTCTGTTGAGGACAGTGTGTGTACCATATTCTGTGCTCTTTAAGTCTATGGAAGCCGAGACAGCAAAAGGTACAACTCTGATTCGTGGTAGGAAAGGTTTGGTTTGAGAGTGCTTTATAACTTGTCAAATTTTCTTTTGTCAGGTGTGTCAGCAAGTGCGGTACAGCAGAGCTCTGAGACGTTTTGGCATCCTGCAACACCTTGCATTGTGCAGGAGTGACGAACTGTAAGCTAGACTTGGAAAGAGCCAGGCAGGGTGAGATGGTGAGAGAATGGAAAATAACCGGGAGAAGTCAGTGAGAGCTGGGGATCCGCACCTTGGGCTGCGTGTCGGGTGTCGGACCGGGCAGGCTGTAACTGCAGGTGGGAGGCAGGAGTTATCCCATGTGCTTGACGTGTAGCAGAGGTGTAGCATTGGATCTACCGCGCTTCACAGCTGTTCACAAACACAGGGTAGGTTAGCTAAATGTCCCAGGCCAGCCTCAAATCCATGAGACTGCTGAAAACTGAACAAATATCTAAGCCCCAGTCTAAAATTGTATCCCCTTGCTTAGGCTCTTCAGTATCTCTGCTTTTTTAAAGGCTTACCTAAAACTTTTTAGAAAAATCCCTGGATCTTGTATTCCACTATTTTGCACTGCAGCAGAGAAAGCTGGGAAATGGACAACGTACTTAGTAGCACCTATAAAACTCTGTAGCTTTAATTACTGAGGATTTAAAAAAGAGTGACAAAAAGCCACCCCCAGCCCCCCCAAACCCTGAAAACCCTTGTCACACCCCTGTGGCAAAGCTGCGCAGTAGCTGGGGCTGGCTCTGACCCTCCAGCCCAGGCGGTGCTGGGAGCAGTTGGGAGCCAGCAGGCATTTTGGAGACTGTCCTCTTGGGGACTGCTATGGTCCCTGGGTTAAATAAAGGTTGGGTAACACTGTTGTAGACAGTTCTTTACATGCCTGTGGGAATTATATTTTAAAATAGCGTGAAGGTGCTTCCCTGTCCCCCCAAAATGGAAGCAGCTTTTTTTATGGTTTAATTTGCCTGGCTTAATTTGCAGCTTTCGGCCACATTTTTCTGGGGGAAGTGCATAAAATCATAGTTCCTTTTAAACAGCTACAAAATGCAAGGTACCATGGTGAAGTCTGCTAGAATTAATATAGTAAAGGCAATAGTTAAACTAACACTTCTTATTGGCATAATAAGGTGAGTTGTGTTCCATATACACCGTGGATTTCATGCTCCTCAACACATACATTTCATTTCTCACTGTTTTAAATTTCTGTTAATGTCAGAGTTATATAAAGGGGCATGATATAAATTAAAACTTTATTTAATTTTGGGTTCTGAACAAATATTCTTTCAAAATAAATAATATTGGGGCAGTGGGAGAGGAAGAAACTCAAAATGTTTTGTGTGTTAGTGTCCAAGCAAAGCCTACAGGATATACCAAAAGGTATCCTGCTGCTTCTGCCTTATGTGTATGGAGGAACAGTTACGAAAAACCGGTGCGTTTGATGTCATAAAACTTGGTGCAGAGTTACTTTTCCAGTTTTTGGGGCTGCTTATAATTCAGAAAGACAGTTATAAATTTTTTGTTAATATCTGTAGAGGTTTCAAAGCAGGTGATGTAAATGTGTGTATGTTTAGTCAAATAACTTTTGACATCTCCACCGTTAAACACTCACCAGCAGCCACCGTTCTTTTAGGTTTTCAAGAGCATTTATCAGCATCTGTCAACAAGTAGTAAATGAGAGCAAATGTATGGGAATTACATATGTCTGTGGTGTAGAGAATGGATCAAGAGTGACTCCTAGCTGGACACATTTCCCATGCTGCAAAGGTGCTGCGGGGCTGGCCGCAGTCCAGCGTGGCTCTTCGCTCCCTTCTCTTCATTGCTCTGAGGTTGGCTGATGCTGGGCTTTGTTCTGGTTTTCTTATTGGACTGAAGAATTGTGAGTTTTCTTTGAAAATTAAGCACTCCATGTTTTTTTTGAACAGATAGCAAGCTCTATACCCTGCTTTGTTGTTACCAAATCATAGTGTTAGTCTCTTCATAGCACTGTTGCTGTGTGTGTAACTCCTTCCTTTTTTTTTTTTATTGCCCAAATTTTGGTTTTTATGATGTCTACTTAAAAAGTAGAAAATGTCTTGCTTTAATTTCTCATATCTGCTCAGTATCTGTAATATGGCAACGGTATTGCCAGGTGGCACCTACAAGCTCTGATAGCTTTTGTGAGGTTTCTTTGCTCACGTTTCACCTGACCAGAGCAGCGTGGGTCACGTGTAGGTGTTGCACCATGAGCTCTCAGGTGACAGTCACTGGGAAGGACAAACCCCACAGGAATTAACACAAGGAGGTGCTGAGAACTCCACCGCTATCCCACTGTGGGCTCCTTTAATCCCAAAGCCTGAAACAACCATAAAGGCAGAGACTGTCTTTGACCACTGGGACCAGAGGGCTCGGTACCCAGTAGGACCAGGTCCTGGGACAGAAGATGATGGATTTTGAGGTCAGCACCTCAGTTCTTATGTAGTTGTGATGGGAGTGACCTTGAGTTACTAGTGGATTAGACTGGAAAAGAAGCATTTGGCAGGAGTAAGTAGTACCTCGGAAAATCAAACATAGGAAAAATATCTGGTGAAACATGTAACCTTTTTTTTGGTTGACTGATGTCTAGAAAATGAAAAAAAAAGTCAGCACTTTTAGCTTTCCTTCACAAAAAAACAGCGATCTGCAAAGTTAAGTGATTTCTAGAGAAAATGTAGTATTCAATGACAAAATCCAATATTCTGTTAGGGTTTTTTTTTTTTTTAAAAAAAGGTCTGAAAATATTTTGGCCATTTTAAGTCCTGACAGTGATTAAATAGAGATGATCGTATAACTCAGTTTAGCTCTACAGTAGGTAAAAGTGGCTTGAGGGGTGGTCTGGCTGCAGCTGTGGGTTTCAGAAGAGATGATAGCCTTGATTTCCCATAGAGCCTTTGAGGACTGTAATGTTGACGTTGAGGTGAAGCTATCTACAACAGCATGCTCTGTCAATGTTTGTCTGTTTTGACTCGGGGATGGTGTTAATTCAGGTGCTAGAACTAGCTGAGAGAGATAGGGAACGTATTAAAACATTCTCCAAATTTTTTGTCTTGGGCATCTATACAGTTTGTTTTTTCTTAAAAAATGTTTTATCAACACTACTGGGTCAAAACCCAGGGAAGCAATGCAGAGCTGTTTTTGAAAAATGCTTGTCAGCTTTTTCTGTCTTGGTGTGCCCAGTAAGTTTGATCAGCTTGTATAACTTTAGGATTTTTGTTTGCATGCTGTTGTGGCAAATGATTGAGCCAAGTTTTAGATTTATAGATTTTTTTTTTCTTCTGAAGAATCCACACTGCTTACACAGTGAGAGATTGCTGACAGCTCAATTACTTGCAGTGCTTTAACTCGCTAATACAGTCTCATTTATTTATCCAGAGATTCTTTCGTTTGCTTTATTTAATTTCTCAGCTGATAAATTCCATCTCCCAGGATACTCGGTGTTTTCAGTCTTAATTGGTTACTGATCATCTCTTCCATCAGCTGATACTGGCTTGAAGACATGATGCCAACCCTTTCTTAGTATGTTCTGGGACTTCAAAAGAGAGATTTCGCTTTCCCCTTAAGTGTCTCCTTCTTTTATGTTAAAATATTGCCTAAAATATCATCTTCCAAAAGGCTGTTGAGAGCAAACCTCATTCAGACTTGAGTATTTAGTTTCCTTTGTCTTTTTCTAAATTTAGGAGGAAAATATTTTTGTGAGGTTTTTTTTGTTTGGCTTTTTTTTTTTGAGTCCTCTGGAAGTCTTCCCTTGAAATCTCTTAGTGTATCTTTTTTAAGTGAGGAGCCAAGATGTTGCAATTATTAAATACAAGGCTTGTGTTTGCAGCGTTACCAGGGATGGTCCCTGTGGGAAGGGTTGGAAAAGCCCCCAGATGTGGGCACTCGTGAGCTCCTGGTGAAAACCAACCGGACACACTTGTGACTCCTCTTCATGCTTTTCAAAAATCCCTCCTCTCCGAGTCAATAGGCTGTATTCAGAGAGAGGTCTGGGGTGACTCAGAGTCCAGTGACAGTGTGATTGTATGGTTTGGTGCTGGAGTGCTTTGTCCTGCCCAGGGTTATTACAGTGCCTGCTCCCACTCGCTGAACTCCTTCCCTGGATCTGCTGGGAATGACGGGAGAGCTCGAGCAAAGGCCAAAGCTTGCCTGGATCCAGCTTTGCTCTTATATTGCTGTAAAAGGCAGAGTAGTTCTCTGAGGCGGTGAATAAAACCTGTACAAAGTCAGCAAGGCCGTCTTGTCTCTGTGCAGAAAGTTATAGCAGTTCAACCTTTATTTAGTGTTTAAGCCTGAGCTAACCCTTATGTGGGCATCAGTCTCTGAAACCATGGGGAAAGGTCCTACAGGCTGCGCAAGCTTTGCCAAATAGCATTTTGTCGTTTCTTTTTTTTTTTTTTTTTCAAGTAGTGCAGTTACTCAAGCAAATCTGTTTGGGGATCTGGCTCTGCGACTAAGTCAGGAGGAGAGGGGTCTGTTTTTTCTGCCCTCCCTTGGGCAGGTTTCCTGGGCTATGCATGCCCGTGTGTGTGCACTACCTGTTCAGTAGGATACAACTAATGTTACTTTTAATATATTCTGTTCTAAACTAAATGTAAATGATAGTAATTCTCAGTGCAAATTTACGGCAGTGAAATTTGAGAGTGGGATCAGGCCCATGTGCAAAGCTCTTAAGTACTTTAATGTTACTTGTATCAACAAAACAAATCTCTTTTTGGAAAAGGAGGTGGGGAATAAGAAGAGATTTTTGTAGTTGTATTTGCAGTTTCCTCTTCCCTTCCTTTCACTCTAGAAATTCTTTATCCTTTCATGCACAGTTGAGAATTAGCCATTTATTCTTAGTGCTGGCGATGCAGTCTTTGATATTTAAAATGGAATGTGTTCCTTTTTGATGCTCTGTGGTTTTGAATGAAGTACATGCTAGCAGATTAATGGTGCAGAACAGTTAGACACTGGCCATTTTTCCCCCTTTTCCATATTATTTCATCATTCAAAAAAAAAATTAAATATATTTTTAAAAAGAAAAGCCTGTGAATTGTCTATTGTTTGTGCGGTGAAATTGTTTTCACAGTGTTGTCATTCTCTTCTAAGTTGAAATCGTTGAATAGCTATGAGCTGTCACATTTTTTGTAAGTTATAACTGCATCAAGCTGTGCTGACAAAATGTCCCTGCGTAACTGTTAATATGCATTGTCATTTTAAGCATGAAACAGTTTAGCTAATGATTTATCTCTTATAATGCAGCACTTGGGGCAGCTGTATGATTTGTCTCTTTAGCAAGTCAAGTAATTTCTTTAACAAAATGTTAAGCACAGATGGGCCATAGGCTGTCAGTTAACCATTATTGTGCATGCATCTGCTTGCCTTCAATGCACTGTTTTATGTATTCAGCCACTTACTTAGGCACTGCGCTCTGAAAAGCGGAACCTACTCTGATTGGCAAATAAAATGTTCATTTGTCTCTTCTTCCTATTGTTTTGTTTTGGTAACACATGTCAGCAGCTCAATTACCCAGTTCATTAACAGCTCCCAATGGACATGATGGCCAACCCATGATAAGGAGGGCGATTGTGGCACATATGGTCAATAATAGCCTGTCTCTTGGTAATTGTAAATAAAAGTCACTGTTGGCCATTTCCTTTTACTGCAGCTACTGTTTTCCTTTTCACTTCGCTGTACAAAGCACATTTCTCTATGTGAATCAGTCCAAACAAAATAAAAATACCATCCACTTCTCTCAAGAAGATCACTTTTATCGGTGTTGTGGCGGATGTTCCCTTTCTGTGCTGCCTTTCCGGGTTAGAGCTCACAGGAGATGGAGTTGCTCTCTTCCAGTTCCAGTAACCGATTAATTACTTGTATTAATCAGTTTACTTAAACAGCAGCATATTTTATCCCCATTTCTCTGATTCTCTCGCTGCGGACTTCTGTAAAGTGCCTGTGGAGTTTTAAAAAAAGCCATTTACAATTTTTTTTTGTAAGTATGCCCTTTGCAAATAGCAGTGTTTTTCAAAGGGGTAATTGAACTGTGACTTAATCCTTATTAGATGAGCAATATTCGTTCTGGAACAGAGGCTTGCTTTTTGGTTTCATTCCTTGTTTTTAATATATCATAGTGAAAATGCTGGTAGAAATAATTAAAAATAATTTAACTACTTGCGATTATTTCATGTTGTACTAGGTATGCCATTGCTTTCTAGCAAGATTGATAATTTTCTCATATATTTGCTGATGCTAAATTATCACTTTTAACAGGGAAATAGGAGTGTGTAGAAGCATTAGTGTGTTTTATCTTCACCCCACTGAGAAATATTTTTGTGGCTTCTTGTTTTGTTCTTCATGTTTCTTGAAATTTGCTTTTCCTTTTGAAGAGGAGTCCAACTGCTAACAAACTTTGGGCTATGATCTAAAAGGGTGAAATTTGGGGTGCCTGAATCTCCCCTCGCTCCTCTGCCCCCATTGGTGGCGGAGCACAGAAAGTGTACAGTGAATAGGGTGAGATTGCAGTTCTGAGCCCTGGTAAATGTGCCAAAAGTGCTCTGGTGAGAGCACCACAGCCCAAAATTTAAGGGTGCTTTCCTGATCTTGGGAGCATGCTTTACTGTAGATAAACACGGCGTCCAGTTGTGGTGTCTTAAACAGCCCTCAGGTGGCTGAGGGGTGACTGCAAACCCCCGAGCTCGTCCCCCGCTGTCTGCCATATTCATAACTAATCTGTCCTCTCCGCCCAGGGCTGCCGGCACTCGGGGAGTTGTTGAGTGTCAGGGTTTATTTGTCCTGTTTTGATTAGCGCAGACCTGGCAGGGCGTATTTTCTTTTTAATGGCTCCTTGCTGTGACAGTGAGGTTTTGGAGGAGGAGGAGAGGGGAGCCCGGCATCATGTTTCCCCAGGCAAATACAGCAAAAGGAAGGGCCGATGGGCAGGGAGGGAGCTACTTGGTCAGCTCCAGAGTCTTCCTTATATTTTGGGTGCAAATACGAGCCTGCCACTAAATAGGACTGCTCAGAGGGGAGGGAGCTGTTAGTAGGAAATAAAGATACTGTTTTGTTTTCCCTGTGGGCTTTATTTTGAGGAACGAAAGGACGCCTGCTGTGTTTCTAGCCAGCTGCTGAAAGCCTACCCCAACACAAACAAGGGTGCCGGGAGGAATGTGCTGATGGCCGCCTCCGGCCAGCACCGGGGTTTGTTTAGCGGGGGCCTGGGGTGACTCTGGCCCCCTGCATCTTGGGAGGGTTTTCGCCTTTCTCCCCCCCTCTTCCTCATTAATCCGCCAGCGATAGGACGGAGGGTTTCTGTCTGAGCCCCCTCCCCGCTGCCAGGGTGGTGGGGGGACACCTCCAGGTGCTGGGGTTCAGGGCTGGGGGGGTGGGGGGTGTTGGATTAACCCCTGCT
>VXBO01009501.1:40778-76448 GCA_013400135.1 Rhinoptilus africanus
GCAGCCTCCTTTGTGCTTCCCGCATCCTGCCAGGCAGGTGTCAGAGCCCTGAATGCGGGCGAGGGCCCTGCTGATGGATACCACAGATGGAGCGTGGAAATCGGCCGAATAGGCCTCAGCCACAGGCCATTTCTTCGGGACCAACAAAAGCCTCCCAAATAAGTCAACAAAAATCCCGAAGATCACAAAGCGAGAATGTCATTTGTCACCCAGGGTGGGGGTAGCGGCCCTGCCGAGCCCCTCCTTGCCTGCACCCGAGTGAACACCAGGGAGGTCACTCGCTCGCCTCCGCCGGGTGCGAGGGGCTGCAGCCCCCAGAACGCCCCCGCTTACCCCTGAGTGACAGGGATGCGGCACGAGGGGGAGAAACTGGGAAATTAATCTTTGGTAAAGAAAGAAATGAGAAGATGCGGGGACTAGCTAGCAAAAAAACCACCACCAGAAACCCTGGCCTTGGATACAGTCTGGGGTTTTTATGTCTATTTTATTTTAGCAAGATCCATGGCTTGACAGAATTTATCTAGGACAGGCCCCAGGCTGTTACGCTCAGAGGAAGAGGCTGTGTAATATTCTATTAAAGAAATTTTGCAGCGACTGAAGGATTGCCCGAGAAGTCGTGCTGTTGCAGAAAGGCACTCTCTGCCTGCCTCCCTCAGGTGCACCGTGCTGCAGTTGTAATGTATGGCTTTTAAATGGTTGTCATGTTTTTGTTCTTTAATTATTCAAACGAAATGTCTTGCTGAGAGGAAGAACAACCCAAAGAATGACCTCTTGAGCATTATTTTGTTGTTCGTTTTTTGCCCCGAGATGTCTATTTATGGTCTTTGGAAAGGAGGTGGCTGCAGAGCTTCAGGTGACCGAATGCCTGTGACGCTGGGCAGAGGTTTTTGTGTATCGTGTGATAATAGTCATGTAGCATTTCCTCAGGCCACCAGACAGGTCACGAGGGGTTAAGGGACAAAAAATCTACTGTCTTTTGATTTAAAACTATTACCCCTTGTCTTATCGCAACAGGTCCTGCTAAAATATACTGCTTAATGAAATGTAAAGATAAAAAGAAATGAAAGTCAGTACTGCATTCTCATGGCTTCATGAATGTAAGATGCGGGGAAACATGACAAGATTTTGCTTATAAAACATTTTTTAGAAAGATTGTTCTAGGTCTCGTGATACTTCCCACCCAGTCGGTGCGGGAATTCACTTCAGAAATCTAGCGAAAAATATCCCCTTTATATTGCACAAATGAAGCTAGCTTTTTATAGGCTTATATGTAGATTTTTGAAGAAGTTCATACATACATATAGCGTCTGAAACAGAGTATTGAAAGAGTTCCTGACACTCCTTTTTTAAAAGAAACCAACTCATTGTACACAATCAAAGGCAACTTTTGTCAGAGACATTGTCTCCCAAAGGGACCTTCCTGAGCTCCGTTTCGGGTCTTGCCACACTAGGTACAGTTGGAGTGCCGTGCTAGCCAACACCACCCTCTCAGCATGGCTGCTGTGCTCTCCTCCACTCATCTAGCTTGGCGGCAATAGCTGTTCTGCTTAAGGTGTGTAATTGTATATGACACTATCATTAGGAAATTATATTTTAAGTGTCCTATGTTTCTTGTTATTCTTGAACAACAGCATGAAGCCATCCTGGAGGGTAGTAACTTGACAGTTGCCATGGTTATTTGCTTGGAGCCCCAGATGAGAAGATTTGTGATTTGTCACTAGTTCAGACAATGTGTTATGTTCATTTAGCGATACTCTGGATCTCCTGTTTAATAAGGAATGAACCTGAACTGCTTGGGATATGATGTTTGTGCTGATTCCCCTTTGTTCTTGGCGACAATACTCTCAAGAATCAGCTTCATCCAATCTTACTTGGGGCAAAACTCCTGTGCAAGTAAGAGACTCTGGCAGTTGGATATTTTCACAGTACATTGATGCTGAGCTCTAGAGGCGTTTCTCCTGATGTCCTCTGTACATTGGATCCAAAATATTGATGGTGTCTGGGCAATGAAGATAGACTTTACATAAAAGCCTCTGGTCTAGCAGTAATTGTTCTTTTTTTTGGTATGTAGAAATTCATAAACTCTTCAGTTGAGTTGTCTGAAAAAGCACTTTGTCTTTCTCATGCGGTAAGACCAAGTAAACAGATTAGGTGTATTTATTAGTTCAAACAGCTTGAGTGAAATTGGAAATGTAAGATAGCTAGAAATTAACATGGTGGGGGGGTTTTAGCTGGAGCTTGAGAAACAGTGATTTCTTTCTGGCTTTGTGTTCTCAGTTACTTCCAAATAAATCATGTTAAGAAGATTATTTTAAATCAATGTCTGTATCTGTAATTTATTTGGAATTATTGAAGTAGTAGAAGCGGTGCTTGTATTTCAACTGAGCAAGCAGTTTCAGCATTTCAGCATCGCTAGGTAGTGTCTGCCCTCTTTAGGTTGTTTCCCTTGAAGACCCAGGCAAGAAGGAATGCTTGTTGCCTGGGACAGCAGCTGGTGGGAGTGAAGACTGGCTTTGGAACTCTTCTGGTTCATTATTGTCTGTTGGAAAAAGAGGACGTGGTCAGATACTGGAAGAGGCTTTGCTGCCTTCACAGCTGTAGCTATGGGTTCAGCCGCGGCTTGGGTGTTGCTGGAGTTCACTTGGTTGCCAGGGAGCACAGGAGAAAAGCAGTGATGCCAGGAGCTGGGTCTGTGTGATCTCACTCTCTCCATGTCCCTGAAACTCAGTAAGAGTTTTGGTTCTGATTTCTCTTTAAACTGCTGCTTGCAAGAGTTGGTAGCCCCTTCCTGGGTCATGGACATGCTGTGCGTGGTCTGTTTCTTGCCAATTTTCCTTAAGTGCTGACTTTCCTTAAGTACTGACTCAGGATGTTGTGTGAGGGGCCTTTGGTCCAACACAGCCTGGCTGTTTTGCAGTCACATCCTGGCCTCTTGCCTGGAAGCTGAGCATCAGCACATCTGCGTGTAGCCATACTCTGTGCTGGAAAACCTCCCAAGGTTACGAGGAATAGGGATGAAACCTCAGCGAAGGAAGCATGCAGTACGTGTATTTCAGCTCTGGCCATCACATATGCTGGAATGTCCTTGCTTTTATAACTGGAAGAGTCAAGCCAAACTATTGCTCAGAGCTATTCTTACGGGAATTCAGTGCTATGTCCATCTCGGATTTTATTATTTTAAATTCTTTTTAAATATTAACACTTGTCTGGTATGTCCTAAAGTTATGTTAGGTGGTCCTAAGACAGACAAGTAAGTTGAGTAGGAATGTTTAAGGTGCTGAGATACACTAACACAAGCATATAAAATATTGTTCAGAGTGTATGAAAAATAATACATGTGACATGAAGTAGGTATTTGATTGTGTATGAGAAATAACTTCTTCACTAGCGCTCCCCATACCTTCGTAATCACTTCCATAACCATTTCAGCAACAAGGTTTTAGTGATGGATCCATAGGGAAGGTCTTGTGGACATGTGTCTATAGAGTTAGCAACATGCACACTGGTGTGAGAAATATTTGTATCCTTTCACTAGTTCAGGGAAAGGAATGAGGCTGTGGTGCTTGTCTGGTTGGTTGGGACTAAGCAGTACTGCTTGAGTTTTTAAAACACTTGCAAACTGCTGGAAGAGTTAAAGAAATTGAATAATTCATTTACTCAAAAAGACTGCTAGAGGTCCTTAAATATACTTGGGCCAGGAACAGGAGCTAAACTCGTAGTTGAACATTCAGCAAGTTTTCATTTGTTTGAGCATATTTGCACAATGTAAAATTTAACTCTGACTTGTTTCTCACTTTTTTGGTATTTTTGAAGCTTGCCATCTCAGTTCTGAGTCATGGAGAAAAAGCAGTTTTCCCATATAAGAGAATACCAGAAATTAATCCAGTATTTTGCCTTTTCTCCCCTCAACTAAAACTAATTTTTCTTTCATTTTTTTTCTTTTTTGAGCATCAGCACCCCAGTCTGATGAAGGCTCTGACATAGATTCTGAACCAGACTTACCTTTAAAAAGAAAGCAGCGTCGCAGTAGGACAACCTTCACAGCAGAGCAACTGGAAGAGCTGGAAAGAGCTTTTGAGAGGACACACTACCCCGATATTTATACCCGGGAAGAACTTGCACAAAGAGCCAAACTCACAGAAGCTCGTGTCCAGGTATGTATTTAAAAGCTGCCTAACCAAGGGAATTTCCTTTTCTCTTAGCATGATGGGTCCTTTTTATATGCGCACGTGATTCTACCCTGGGGTAGAAGGAAAACATGAAGCTACAATGTTTAATGCCTTAAAGGCTTTTGCATCTGTACATGGACATGGTTTTCTGACTGTTTAAGGCAACAACTGCTTTGAAAAAAGTTTTGCGTTTTCCCCAGTAATCGTTCCATACCTACCATGAATATAATACTGAGCCTTTCGAGAAGAAGGTCTATTATCCCAGTTTGTTTATTTTATGCATTTGACAGCACTCTGCATATAATCAGGTCAGCTGTTGTGCCAGTTTATAGTTATTTAACTGATTTCATCTGTTGTTGGTTGGGTCTTTCAGGCATTAACAGAGGAGAGAAAAACATTTTAAAAAGGACAATATGTCTATAGAGCCACGCAAGTGAGCAGGGTTACTGGTGCAGCATCTACAGTTTACTTTTAGTTTAGTTTTTGAAGTTGACTTGGTTTTAAATCTTGTAATATCTCTTTTATCCCCACTGTCTGTTTAATTCAAAAGAAAATAAACCCTCAAATAACTGTTAGGACTTCACAATTTCATGTACATCTGGATTGTCTAAAACAAGCTAATGTGCTGAAGAAGTAAACTATAGAGTAGATTTAAATTTTAAAAAAAGCGCACGAACCTGAATTTTCAGATGTTCAAAAATGGGCAAATACCAGCCAAATAATTCTGGAATGAACTACACCCCAGAGTTCACGTTCAGACTAAGATGTAATCTGCTTCACAGCACATCCTGTGAAATGCTTAATACCTCAGGCAGAATCCTCTGCTGCTCTTTCACTACTTGACATCTAAGAGTCATCTGGAAAAGGACGCCCAGTTTAAATCAGTCTGAGTTACAGGTGTTCATAAGCAAATATGTGGTTGGATGACAAGCAAAATGTTGTAGCTCATGATTTAACCAAGGAAGAGAAATTAGTGGTAACTTGTGATCTAACCAAAGATACAGGTGAATTTGGTTACTTTGGTAAAACTTGTTTTTTTTATGTTTTGACCTTTGAAGCTCAGCCTGAGGCATTCAGACTCTGCAAACTGAAATAAGTAACATAAAATATCCCTCTGACTTTTTAAGGCAAGCATGCCTATTACAGCATGGCTGTATTATTGAGGATCTGTCTTGAAAAGTCCAGACTTTTTCAGTTTTACCTGCTAAATTGTTTCTGCAGAAGACTTCACACCACATTTCTTGTAAGTGTTTGTTATGGCTGAGAGGAAAATCAGGTGTATGGATGAATTTGTCTGGAAGGCAAACTCAGTGGTGCATGACTCTTCTTAATGTGTTTACTAAGTGAAAGGTGTGCAAAACGGCTTCATGTATAGACTTGGGCCAGGTAAGACCAAATCAAGCCCTGGGAATCATCCACACACAAACATAATAAAGATAACTTCCTACACAAGTTCTGTTAGCAAGACGAGTAGGATCTAGGATATGAAGTTTTGGGCTATGTTAGCTTCAGTGGAAAAATACGATAAAATGAAAAAGACCTTGTTTGTGTTTTTCTAAATCAATGACCCACAGCTAGAAGAAAAGCAGAACTCTCATTAACATAACAGCTGTCTTAATGTGGCTTTAACCCTGTGACTTTTTACATTCCTTATGGCTTCCTTGGTTCCCTTGAGACGCATCCTGTCTCACACCACTCCTATGATCTACAGCCTCACGAATTCCCCAGTACCTCTGACATATGGATATTTTACCTAACCCAGCATGGAAGAAAATTCTCAGTCAATCAATGATTAAAATACCAGAACAAAACCTTTCTGGATTAAAGATGAGCTGGGGTTGAAGTAGCCAGCCTGTGGGCAGTTTCCTCGTGCACTCCATCTGTCTGGTACCCTTGAAGCCTGGCAGAGTGATTTAGCAGTGGATTAAGGGAATCAGGATTTGCCTTATCAGCATTCAGCACCTCTCTATAGACCCTTAAAATAGCCACCTATGATGGGCATGAAATAAAAGACGACCTGTGAAAAGAAAATAACCCTAAGAGAACTGAGGCTGAGAGGACTGGATAGTCATACTGATGTAGCATTCAAGCTGTCTTAGTCACACTTCTTTTTTGGTCATAGTATGTCAGAGATCAGAGATAACAAATTTTATATGGATATATACACAAAGATCTCTTTGACTGCTTCTTGATCCAGCATCATCTAAAAGAGCTGCCCTTTGCAGCCTGAGTCAGGCTGAGCCCAGAAAATGATTTTTTTTTCCTCTGGACCTGTAAGGTTCAATTTTGTAGAGTTGTTTTACATTGTCTAGGAAGTTAGTTAATTGGTTAAAACCGGACCAGCCTTGCTATTCCCTATGTCCCTGCACATCATGCTTGCATCTCGTGTTTTGGTTTTTTCTACCCCGCCGCCCCCATGGTTCCCCTTTCCTTCTGTTTCCCAAGGCGGTCTCTGAACACCCATGAAAGGAAGAGTCTTAAACTGCGGAACCATCTATTTTCTCACTTTCCCACTGTTGAGGGGTAACCAAATGCATGTTTCTAAGCTGATTGGTTGGAAGGGGTGGGGGGAAATTTGCCTCTGGGCTAGAGATCAAATTTAGGACACTTCAGCCCCTAAGGAGAGGTTTTTTTAAAACTACAAGCAACTGAAAACAGACTGTATAGTGTGAATGTTATTTGTGTACTTAATCTAGGGGACAGGAAAGGCTTTTGGGGCAAGAAGTATTGGAACAAGCTCCATGTTGCAAGAGTCACAAGATGTATAACTATTCACCACAAATACTTCAGCAGTGGGTGTGACAAGGAGTTAAAATACTCTCTGCAATTCCTCCTGCAGCCCCCTTCCACTCAAGGACTGTTGAGTCTTTCTCTCCAGTGCTTCAGCCTAGATGTCAAGTGGAGCCAGGACAACCTCTTCTGCCGCCTCTTCCAAAGGCACCCGGCTCTTCTTTGCATGTTAGATACAACAGGAAGGGGGAAGTTCTTTGGTCTTGTGCATTCATCAGATACAATTCAGACACAGAAGTAGAGTCCCAAAGGCCTAGGATGGCCATTCTTTAAAGAAAAAAAAAAAGATAGTGGTAATACCCTGGGAATGTGAAATTAAAACTTCAGGTATGGTGAGTAAAAATTGCAGATGTGCAGAACTTTACTGGTCCAGTTTAAAAAAAATTGTTAAAACCATCATTAAGTTGCAGTGTAGGCCCTTAAGGTCTGTGGCCTATTTTTACTGACTCAATCTGAAGGCGAATTCTAAAAGTGAAATTTTCCCCAGTGTAGATAAAGATCAAAGGCTCTTTCTGAGCTTCAGAGCAGTGCGGTTATGGTTTCTGTAACAGATAGTGCATAAGGAATGAAGTGGGTAGCACCATCTCTTGCCACTGTGTGATTCCCACATCAGGCTTATTTTTAGACCTGTATGAACAGGGCAAACTTTGGCAGGGGCTTGGAGCCTGTTTCAGATTGACAGTGGGAGGTGTTTACTTCAGTCTTATGGTAAAGGATTTTTAAATACAGTTCAGCTTTGTTCTGGGGCAGGCAGAGGCCCAGGAGCCTGCCTTGGCCGGCAGGGGCTGGACAGTCAGACAAATCTTTTTGGGCTGTGTGTTGAAGGCAGGCCTCCCAAATTATCAGAAACATGGTGTGGGACTTACATGTTGGATAATGTTGAGGATGTGCCCCCAGCTGTATGGGATTGCGCGGGGCAGGAGGTCCTGCCATGAGAAGTGGCTGGCACACAGCCTTCCTGCTTAAACACAAAAGGCAATGGGAGAAATTTGTTTGGACTCTTATAGTCTGTGAAAAAGCAGGGGAAGTCAGGAAGAATTCTGAAACATGAGTACGTCCTGCTCTGAAAAGGCTCTTCTCAGCCAAATCCCAGGTTTAAATTGGTTTTATTGAAAACTTCCAAAAAAAAAAAAAAGTTGTTTTACAAAAGAGCTTGTCTGAAAACTCAGGCAGATCTCTCCAGACTACTACGATGGGGTTGAATGTTCCCATGTCAAACTTGTAATCAGCTTGTAAGCTTTTCTAAAAAGCTTATTACAGCCTCAGCAAATAGAAGTCCCAAGAGCTCAGAAGTCTTGAGTAGCCGAAGAAAAATGATACACATATACATATTTTTAAGTGCTGTGCTTGCATATTGTTTTCTTTGTTTCAGTGTGGTACAGGGAGGGGAAGGGATGTTTTGGAGAAGAAGATAGTTGGGGGCGAAAGGTGAGGTAAGAAAAGGATGATTCTTAAGCTAGTAGTGAAGTTTGAAAGCTCCAAAGTTCAATCTCTCAGCCTTAATAGTCTCTTCTCAGTAGCAAACAGTGAAAAGCATTCAGTGGGAAATCGTGGGGGAGGGAGGACCTGTGCCAAAAAAAAGTCTTTATTTGCCCTCAACTCCTCTGAAATGGTTTGAGCTTGTACACTGAACTGCAAAGTCCAACGGGGAGATGGGGCAAAGGAATGTGGGACAGATTCAGGAACATTTAAGACCTTTCGGCAGATCTTTAGAGCTACTCCTAATGTGGTTTATGGAGAATTTATAGTGCCTTTTCTTGAGGCTGTCCCTCTTGCATCATATATAGGATAAAGAAAGAAAATGCTGTGTGCATTCTTGTAGTAGATAACCCTGTAATTGCAGATATTTTTTTTACCCCCTGGGGTAAAGGAGAAATTCTTATGGGTAAATTAGCCAACTACAAACATATGCAAGCCTAAGAAGACATTTTTAAATATAAAGGAAAAGAAGGGATGTGATTTTGATTCTCTTTTTCTGGTCCTGCCTGCCTGAGGGCTCAAATTAGTGGCGCTTTAATTTATAAATACACAGTTCAATTTCCTTATTACTCAATATTTTGCAGAACTACTCAGCTGCAGTGTTTTAGAAGTATTTGTGTAGGACTGGGTCAAAGCTTTTTTTTTTCCAAAGAAACCTATGAGAGTTGAGTATGCTGGATTGCACTGGGAGGTGGATGGAAGTCCCCTTTCCCTTTGGCACAGCCTAGTGGTTTTTTGGTCTGGTGTTTTTTTACTTTGTGTGTAGTGTGTGTGTGTGGGGGGGTTGGTTTTTTTTTCCCTTTTCTTTTTTTTTTGCCCCTGTGATTGTGGTATTTTTTTAATCCCTACTTGTTTTAAAGGAACTCTGGTTTCCATCACACTGATAACTCCTTGTATCCCAACCAGCATGACTTCCTATCATCGTAAACACCCACTCCTGGCAGATCCCAGGCAGAGAGCCTGCAGTCTCATGATGTTCCCACTGGTGGTCACAGCAGGCTGTTCTCCACAGGCTAGCAGCACCGCTTTGGGATGCTGCGAGGAAGCAGGCCTATGCATGGCGTGCCTCTGTGCGTACTCAATAGACCTCATTCCTGTGAGGCTGGGGATGTGCAGATGTCGCAGTGAAGCTGATGTACCAACTAGTTGCTGAAAAGGAATTCCCCTTCTACTCTTTTTCTTCTTTCTATGGCTGGTCACTGGCAGTGCTCTTTCTGGAGCTCATCTAATGCCAGGGTGAGCCAGGATGGAAATTCACCCTACTGCAAAAAAAAAAAAAAAAAGGAAGAAAAAACCCTTTTTTCCCTGCTGTTTTATGTTCTCCGAATGAACTCCCAGTTGGGTCAGGCTGGCACAAGTGCTAGTGTCAGCTGTTGGACTGGTGAGAGGGTGAAAATGCCTGCAGAGACTGCTCTGAAGGCTGCTGGAGTAAATGTAGGTACTGCAGGGGTACAACAGGGACTGCAGGACCGGTCACTGCGGGTGTCATTAGAAGTCACGCTGCTGTGTTTCGCAAAGGTAATGGAGCCAGCTGTCTCTGGGCTGCTGCAGCCCAGCTTCATTAGCAGAGTGTCCTTCCTCAGCCTCTCCTCTTCCCAAGGCAGCCCCACTGCTTCTGGCACACCCCAAACTCCTTCCCTGACGGCACACCCACTGAGGACTCCTGCTTCCAGGACAGTCATACTTGGTTTTGGACATGTGAATTTTGGGTAAGGGAGATGTGGGGGAGACAGCTACCATGAAAAATGTATCATAAGGCAAAAGGGTAAAAAAAAAACCCAACCCAAAACCATCAAAAGCCCTCTGTCTAAAATTAGAAGAGCTGTTAACAATGCATCAGTCTTTGGACTTTGTGTGTTTTTGGCACTCATGCTTGCCATGGTCAGGACTGTGTATAACAAAATATCCACGGGTTTCCTGCAAAATTCACATCTCAAATGTTTTGCCCTGTTGGATCCGAGATCTTTTTGCCTTAAAAGCACATAGAGCACTCTGTGTTTATGATCAGACTGTTGAAATGTCAAGGCTAATTACACTAGCGTGTTCCCAAGTGAATAAATGCATCTTTTAAAGAATATCCTGTTGAGATCAACGAAATAAGATGTTGGCATGATCACTTGCAAACTACTTAAAGGAAAAATGATAATAAAAGGCAGGATCTAAATGTTAGAAAATAGAGATGGGAGAAACCTATTAGTTCACCTCATCCATTCTCTACAGTGGTGCAAAATACTTTTTAAAAATATTTTGACTGAGGTGTGATTTATTTTTTGGTCAGTCTCGTTCCAGATACTTGAAAAACTGGAGCCTCCAATACTTAGTTCCCTTAAAGGGTTATTTTTTTTTCCTTTTGCTCTAAATTTCATCTTCTTCAGTCCTTTTTTGAGATGTAAATTTTGGCCAGATGCTGGGGTTCAATTTTGTTTCCAAATCAACCTGGTAATTTACATTCCATCTTTGACAGTGACACAGAAACTGGGGAGCCAGAGCCTCACTAAAATGAATGTGACTTGGTTTGTGGTGCAGACATCGCTTGTGGATGCTTGGGTCCCTCAGACAAGCCGTGTTTCCTCTGTCCGTGTGTGCGTTTGCACAGCACCAGGCACAATGCTGATCTAATTTAGCGCTCCTGCATGTTACAGCAGCACAAGTAGATCACAGTCCTTTAGATACAGTACTGTTTGTATAAGAATGCTATATTTTGAGTCTCCAAAACGCAGTAGCTTGCTTATCCACTGCTTTTCCTTCCATGGGGGAATTCAGTGTGGTAGTGGTGATTGTCTAGGGTGGGTCTGCCTTCCACTGAGAGCCACGCTCGTGCTGGTGAAAGCAACACACAAGATCCATTAGTCTGCCAGATTAACTAGACGCAGGTAGCTTAGAGTTAGTTTTCTGTTACACCCACTGCAGGGTGGCACTTTCTCATAGTGTGACTCTTACGATCTTCACCAGCGGGCTGTTATACTCCGAGCATCTCTGCATCCAGGGGATGATCGCTGCTGATGATCTCAGGAGGGAGAGTGTGGGAGAACAGAACTGTTCTGTGGGCACCTGCTACATTTGAAAAGGCCACTCATAACATGAGGATATTGTTGTGCTGGTGGAAGTTGAAATTTGCTGAATATAAGAGGACATTGTGTTTAAATTGTATTGGAAATTTACAAACAAAAGAAAGTACCTCCCCAGGTGTTTACAATGTGCTTCTAAGCACACACATTGGCTTGTGGTGACTAGATTTATTTTTAAGTCTTGGCTTGATACTGGCAAAATTTTTCAAGATTTCTTTAATTAGTGGTAGTGGTGCACATGGATTCTTCATGATATGTGCTGATTTAAAAAAATTAAAAAAAAATCCTGAACTCTTGAGAATAAGTCAAGGCAGCTGAACTTAGACTAAGTGAAATATTATGATTTTTAAAAAAATAAAATAAATCACTTAACATAGAAAGCATACCACTGCTACTGAATAAAGTTTGGGATCTGACTAATTTTAATAAACATGATGTAAAATGTAAATAAAATATTTAGGTTTGAGTTATTTAGTTTTGAGTAACTTCTTTCTTGAGTTTCCAAAACTCATTTCCTACTTTAAGTCTCCCATTTAATTTTATTTGGGTTTTTTTTTCTCCTGTCTTACTGTTAACGTTTTTTCTTCTTTGTGTTCTGTCACACACACAACATCTGAAATCTGTAGTTAGTTACCTGGTATTGTGTTAAAACATCCAGAATTACAGACTCAGAGCTTTAGTGTGTTCATGTGTAAAAATGTGTGAAGACCTCAACGGTAATTTTAAAGAGAAATTATTTTTAGCGTTTTCACCAAGGCTGGTCCAAAGCCTGTTAAAGGGAAACAAGTACGGTGTGGATCAGACCCCTGGTGCTTACTGTAAAGGTGTGTGGTGGTGGCTTTTGTTTTGTTTTTTCCTGTGTGCCTCTACCATTCTGTAGTGACGAGTACACGTGGTATCAGTGGCAGTAAGACTTGCTCTGCAGTTTTGGATTTGTTCCAGGGGTTTTATGAATTAATTTTGGGCTGGCTCTGGCACTAGTCAGAGCTACCTGCCTTCCTGCCACCTGGGGAAAGTCAGAATGCAGGGCAAGCAGCAGCAGGCGTGTGCCGTGGGGTGGCAGTGGCCATAGCTGGTGAGCCCGGAGCCATGACTGTGCCAGGAACATGAGACATAGGTGCCAGTCAAGTAGCACCCATTTGGCACGTCCCAATGGCATGGGATTGAAGTGGTCGTATACAGCCCTGTTTCTGCACAGCCGGGCAGGTTCCTGCATCCCTGCAGAGCCCTACTTAATTTAACGAGGCTCCAGGTGGCAACAGAGCTCTGTGTAAGAATCTTCATCGCAGGGCTGCTGTAGGCTTTTTGATGCTGTTGAGTGTGTCCCTTTAGAGATGTTTAATGCATGTGCTTAACATATGTACATGTGATAACATATGCATTAACATATGTTAACATACATAACAGATGTTTACTACATAGTTTTTGAAAGATGCAAATCTATACAATGAGCCAAATTGTACCTGTAAATAAAAGCATAAAACTTGTCATTAATGCAAATCTCTCACTACAGAATTAAGGTTTGGGATCTGACTCATTTTAACAAAGATCTAGGGCTTGAAGGCAAGTGCTTATCTGTAGAGGAAACAAAATCTTATTACCTCATTTTCCTCGGTGAAATCCACTCACTAGTGTAGTTCAGTTACTGTTCACAAAGCATTTGAAGATCATCAGATAACCCTCTTGACCTGAAGAAGGGAGAGTGTCATGAAGAAAGCCATAGTTAATGACCTGGGTAGGCTAATTACAACACGCGTTTGCTGTTCCCTCTCTGACCTCCATTATCCTTCCTAAGTGCTCTTTGGCTCTTTAGCAAAGCCTCTTTCTCCCTCTTTAGTGTGTCTTGCCTCTTTTTCCTTCTCTGCAAAAGATGCTGCTGCAGGAGTGTGAGATAGGCGGGCTTTGGGAGGCATAAGCAGGTAGAAGGGTTCTGTGAGGAGTAAATAAGAAATTTAGACTTAAATGTCAGTAAGGGAAGCAAAGGTTAAAGAGAGATGAAAAAGGATATAATGTCTATAAGATGATAAAGTAAAAAATATTGCTGAATCTAGAACCATTCTCAATTATTGCTCATTGCAGGTCTCATATCTCTGCCCTGGTGCCTTGTCCCTGCCAGTTGCTTTCATAAATTCTTCATGTGTAGGCTGAGGGAGGGTTATCATGTACAGCAAAAAACCCAAGAGGGATTTCTGAGGTAGAACAGAGGCTCCATCTATCCCTCTGACCTAAATCTTAAGCTGGAGTGGGTAATTGAGGAGTAGACGTTGTGTCCAGAGGAGGAGGCAGCTGTGTGAACTGAGCATCTCATTCTGAAGAGAGGATGAAGTCAGATCAAACTCATGGTGACAGATGGCCCACACCAGAAACCAGATGGGCCAGTGAGTCCAGCCACTCCTGCTATGAAATAGCAAGCAGAGGAGAAGCCCAGAGCGCAGTCCAAAATGTTGTTATGCTCCCACGTAAAGGCCACTCATGGTTTGTAAATGATGTTACACAGAGAAATTCAGTCTGTGGTGGCTGACTCCTAAGCCAGCATGGGCTGCTTGCAGGAAGGGTGGCAGGTCTGAGACCATTTTACTTGTACAAATTCATCTCCTGGTGGCTCGTCAGCTAACAAGCCTCAGTGGCTGTCAGGCCATACTGCCTCACAGGCTGTGCAGATGTACCTTGAAAGGTGCTACCACTCAGTTAAGGTCTTGTCTAATTGATAGCATCCATGGATGATCATTGCAGCTGCTTCAGGGTATATAATTATGAGTAATTATTTGCTTGTTTACAAGCGTGTGTAGCCTCACTTATCTCAAACAACCTTTCTTTTCGACAGTTACCCACCTCACGGACCTGAGCGCTGTAATCTAGAAGTTGCTCTAAACCAGCAGCAGGGCAGTGTGGATGCATGCTGGTCCAGGCACCCCTGCTGTGGCTGGTTGCCCTTCTGATTTGTGGCACGTGTAATCACTATAGTATCAATATTAACCTCTCTGTTTTGCAACTCTTATTCTGTCTGCGTTTATGAAGTCTTGCCTTCTCCTTTCTTGGAAGCATGAAGAGCCATCCAAGACTTGGAAAACTTAAAATGTGAACTGAGAATGACGTGAAGGGAAGCAGATTTATAGCTAAAATGTCGCACTAATCCAAATCCCATCTGTTTGGTACCCTGTTCTGGGAACAGATTTCAAAGTGGTTCTGAAATGCTGATCTACTTTTCACGTCAAGTTTATTAAAAGATGTTTTGTACATATGTGAATACATGAAAACTCGCTGGGAGGGATTTGTGTTTCGTACGCGGGGCTCGCATTTTTCAAATTAAAAGCTTAAGGTTCTGTTGATCATTAGGGCAATAGTGTATCCCAATATATAAGTACAAGTACCTTCCAGCAGTGCATTAAGTGATGCCGCTAACTTGTCAGCAAGTAAAATGCAAAGACAATTCAATCCAGACCAAATAGCTTTGGCTGGCACTTAGATCAAATGGAGAGACGTTTTCCCTTTCTCATTAAATCTAGCACAATAAGGATTGTGAGTGATAGTTATTAAAAGCACTAAAGCTTGAAAGCATTAGTCAGCTTGTTTCTCAGGAGAGGCTGTGTTTGAGAGGAAACTAGGGTTTGGGATTCCTGTGTCCTGTCTTGTTGAACCAAGGAAGTGTGTGCCAAGGGCTTCTTTCTTGTCCCGGAGCTCTGAGTCTACCGCGCATCTTCTGACACCGAATGCATTTGAAATATGATGCTGTTCTGTCTGATGCACCCGTATTAAATGCACAAAAATCAAATGTGCCTAATTAAAACATTTGCAGGTCTGGTTTAGTAACCGTCGTGCTAGATGGAGGAAACAAGCAGGAGCCAATCAACTGATGGCTTTCAACCATCTGATCCCAGGAGGATTTCCACCCAGTGCCATGCCAACCTTGCCGACGTACCAGCTCTCTGAGCCCTCCTATCAACCCACCTCCATACCGCAAGGTACAGTAGCCAACAGGTACTTGGTTAAAATAGTGTTACTGGGGGGGTTTCTCGTTGATCCACTGTAGAAATGTTTTCTTCTCTATTGTAGAAAAGGGATGTTGGATCTAAGTCTGTAAGCACCTTGCAAACCTCCTTATTAAGAACTCGGGTTTCTTTTGCTGCAAGAAAGAGCTGGTTGCATGTGAAGGGTGCTAGCTAGAGAAAAAAATAGCCTCTTGCGTGGCAGAGGGGCAGCATTGGTAAAACAACGTACGCACTTTCCTACCCTTCTGTTGCGTTGGTCTCCTTCACTGAGAGAGCTCAGTGTGACGGGGAAGGAGGCAGCAGTTGCATCTTGTCTTTTTTGTCGATTTCAGTGATGGTGCCCTGGAATCTTCTGTAAGTACTCTGAATATTTGTCTGATGGTGGAAAAAACAGCCATTCAGACCATCTTGTTTCACATCAGATAGTAGCAAGTCTCAGTATGGTAAAAATTTGTCATAATGTTATCAGAACTTCTGTGAACTTTGATGAATTTGGAGGGGGAACACAGCCTCAAATATAGGCTATGCTAGATTTTACTGTTAAAGAAAAACCTTACAGGTGAAATCTTACAAAATGAGTTCCTGTGCTCTTCTTGCTGCCTCCTTGAGATTTGGATCCTTACTGTTGGTGGATATTCTAATTAATGGGATTTTTCAAAGCCCAGGGCTTCTCCCATCCATTGCGAGGTTCACTACAAATCACAGCAGAATTTCTGTGCTGTGATCGGGGGGGAAAGCTTGTTACCACTCTTCTAAGCAAATAAAGCTTTTTCCTTTATTTTTGATGCATATGTACGTGTGTGTTTATAAGTATTGCTGTATCAACTCTAAACAATATATGCCTAGTAAGCATTGTCTGAAAACTGCATATGTCCATTGCTATGATTTTTAGTCTGTTTAAGAATTTCTGTGTAATCTTACTGGCCAGTTAAATATCTAGCAATATTAAAAGTTTACCTTCCTTTTTAACCAACACTTAGATGCAGGTCCTGGTGCAATTCTGCCAAGCTGAGTTTCTCATAATGAACTTATTATGCCAGAAAAAAGAAGGAAAACATATCAACATGTTTCTTTTGCTTCTAGCCGTGTCTGATCCAAGCAGTACTGTCCATAGACCTCAGCCTCTCCCTCCAAGCACTGTACACCAAAGCAGCCTCCCATCGAATCCAGAGAGCAGCTCTGCCTATTGCCTACCCAGCACCAGGCATGGATTTTCCAGCTATACAGACAGCTTTGTGCCTCCGTCCGGGCCCTCAAATCCCATGAACCCTGCCATTGGCAATGGCCTTTCACCTCAGGTCAGTCCTGTGTTTTCAGACAGAGGATTTGCTGTATACCAGAACCAAAGAGTCTATTCCCTCAGGCCACAGTATAATGAATTGCCAAATTTAAACCATAATGTATTCTTTATACAAGCCACATGATTTCAGTTTGCTAGTTTCCTTCTCTTTTTATTTTTTTTCCTTCTACTGGCTGAATCAAGAGTCATAGCTTATATTTAATTTCAAGTGATTTATAATGTAATCATGCAGGCTTCATGTTTACATTCAGTTGTCAAGCGTTTGTAATGTACTGCTATTTTCTTGAAGATCGGTGGCTAGGTACAGAAAGTAGATCATGTAGTCTTTCTATGACTAAAATATCTCTTTAAGATAACCGCACCAAGGTTTTACCGAATGGTCCAGGAAAATTACAGGCAAGTTGTATGAGGAGAGTTGCAAGGGCTGAGCAGTGTGCAATGAGATGAACTATAATCGAGTTATAAATGCATAAATTTGGAGTATTACTGCTCTTTGGCAATATATAAATGCATGAATACCATAATTGTTTTTCTAATTTGCATGAGCTCTTTTTAGGAAATCATGTTAATAAATTGCCTTGATAATTGAGTGTCAAAAGGTTGGTTAAATTTTCCTACACGCAGCATCTGTCTGAAGCTGACATTATTAGTCAAAGCTTGAATAGATGGCCGTTTATTTTATTAGCGAGAGCTTTGCCCAGGTGCTTGGAAAGAGATGTCCACTAAATTCTAAGAAGCCACAAAGAGGATGCAATCTATAATTACAATCAGGAATCTCTTCAGGGCTGAAAGTGAGAGTTTTAACAGCTTTATCTTCTTTCCACCCTTTTTTCCTCTCAGTGGTTAGAAAAACAGAGAGGAGCTCAGAATGACACAAATGAAAAGTGAAAAGACAATTATACTCAATTACACACTAATCACTGACTATCACCACTGCCTAAGCAGGGAGAGGGCATTCTAATAGGCAGAAAATGAGATTTTAATGGCACAAAGGGTGGCCAAAATAACGACTCGTATATCTTTGCCTCCTTCGTTTTCTTCAACTTGTGGTTTGCATCTCGGGAGTACAGTTCCTGGTTCCTGTGCAACGGTGATAACTCTGTGCAGCTGAAAAGTTCAAAGGCACTGGAGTTGAAAAGAATGAATAACAAAGGCAATGAAATAAACATTTTTGCCCAAAGGCAAAAGTTCATAAACCCTTTTTTGTAACAGTAAATGTAATTAAGTTTCACAGATTCCTATAGCATAGAGTGGGGTACAAAACTTTATGGCTTGAAACCTCAGGAAAAAAAATACCAACAGAAAAACAAACGGATGTGCTTTCAACAAGACTTGAATGGATTTTGTTCTAAAGAATTCTGATTTCTAAATGCAATCTTCAACAAAACCCATGACATTATATTAGTTGCTTCATTTTTATTTTTTTTTTTAATGGCCAGTTTTGTAGTGTGCAAGGCTTCCACAATTTTGATATAAATATCTCTGGGATTCGGCATTAATCCATCAAAAGTAGTTGTTAGTGTCAGTTTAAATGTATGTTGGTTCTGGCTATGGAAAAATTTTTCCTTTCACAAAGCTTTTATTGTCTGGGACACAGAAGTGGAGTTGCAACAGTAAAGAAATCTTGTGATGTCTGGGCAAAGTGGGACAAAAAAGTCAGGCCAGGTTTCCTCCCCCTAAAGTCTTGCTGATTTGAGGTTCGATATAATCAAAAGGAGATCCCTGGAGCAGATTAGATGACTTTAATCAGTTACTGTGCTTCTTTACACCCAGCCCTGTCTTAACGCTATGAAACTTCTGGTTTGTGTTGTTTTTCCTTAGAATTTTGAAGTCTCTTTCTACCTCAAGGCTTAGAGCTCCTGGCCATGTCCTGCATCTCTACCAGCAGGCTTAGGAGAAGGCTGGTTACTCAAAAGCTGATGTCATGTTCATCACTGAATGTGTACAGGACATTACTTATATCCATTTAGATTTTGAACAGCTTCTTGGCAATGAAATTGTTACCTTTACTGGCTGATAAAGATCTTTCTATCAAACAAGCAAATGAAAACCCAGCCCTAAATTCGTGCACTGTTACGAGCAGCTTCTCTAAAATAATTTTGGAGCCTAAACAATGACTTAGAGACACATATAAAGCATATGTATGTCTAAAATGACATATCTAGGTTTTGTGTTTATATAAGCAAGTGATATACCCCCAAATATGTAAATTATGTGCAGCAAACTCTGGGATTATAGTGAAACAGCGACTGCTTTATGCCCGAAAAAGCCTCAGATATTGGTCATGTACATTGTGACGTTACTCTGTGAAATGGCCCTTAGTTGTGGGGTGTGTTGCAGTGCCCCCCTTTGTCACGCGTCCTTGGGGCTCTTCCTGCAGGCGCCCAGGTGCTGCCGAGGGGCGGCCGGCAAGTCGCAAGCCAGTCCTGTCTTGGGGATTTCATGAAGAAAGAGAAAACAGGAGTTTTCCTGCTGAGTGGGCACGCTGCAGTGCCCTGCCCGTGTGCGTGGAATTTAGATGAGGAGGAGAGAGGGTCCTTGTACTAGCCGGTGGATTTTTGACCACAATAAATCTGGGTGTGTGAGCAATTAACATAATGTTTCCACCCATCACTGTCTCTCCCAGGCAGGCGCTCTGGACGTACTGTGTGTAAAGCTGAATTTATGGTGACTTTAGCAGGAGTGGGGGGGAGCTTTGTCTGAAGCCTGAATAATCTTTTGTGATTTTAAAAAAACCAAAACCTCAGAACGTGCAGAGCAAAATCTAATATTAAGATTGTCAGTATCATAATAAACCTCTTTTTCCCCTTTGACTTCAATTTATTCTAAATGAGAGTCTGACATGCAGACCCCTGGGGAAGCTTTATTTTCCACACAGGATGTTTCCTTTCTAACTTTGTCCTGGAGTATGGTGGGCAAGTATGTTTTTTAAGGCAAGCACTGGGTAAAGGCAGAGGACAAGCAGAGATGGCTGGGGTGCTGTGATTTTGTTTTTATAGCGTTAGCTGTGAACTTAAAAGTTAGAGAAGACTGTATGTTTTGGTCAGTTTTAGTAAGCAGAATGCTCCATAACATACCTGTCTTTCAGGCTGGGAAAATAAATGTTGTTGCTTTTGTTTAAATGAATAAGAGAATAAAAAGAAAGAGTCTCACCTTGGTAATATGCTACATGTTTTTAAATCAAGACAAGATCTACAGATCTCTACGTGATTGATTATTCTCCTCATTCATCTAGTTTACTCATTACTACCTGGCTGTGGTGAGAGTAGCCCTGTCTTACAGACCTGCAAAGGGTTGACTTTTGCAGGAATAAGGCAGGGATTAATGCCTTGGGGAACTGGTAGCCAGGAGTGTCCTTGTTTGTATTTCATGAAAAAGCAGCCAAACTGCAAGCATGCTGTCTCAGCCAGAGCTCTTTAAATATAATGTCAGAACGGAGATTATTAGTGTGTAATATATGTAAATTGCATATTTTTATGTTTTCTATGCCTATTATGCAGCTTCTTGGCTTTCATGCATACGTTTATGGGAATATTGTATTTCCTTTTCAAATTAGGTTTCACTTTCTAAGTGCATTTTCTTTTAACAAACATTTGCCAACTCAAAATTATTAGGGAGTAGCATATCTGTGTGTTAATATGTACGTATGGGACTTAAGCATGCCTCTGAATTGGCACGTCACTTTCTGATCCCGGCATTAACAGTCATTGCTGGTTCTTCCATGGAAAGCAGAAAAGCGACTGCAAAAACATTTGTCTTGCACTGCAGGTGTACAGTCCTACGAGAGAGCAGATTGTTTTTAAGACAGGATATCAATATTTTGAACTGCTTCATTTAAGATAAGGGAAAATGTTTTTCCGCTGTACATGGGCATCCCTTGACCTTGTCATGTGCTTTTTATTAATGTCAAAGCAGCAGAGTTTGCCCTACACCAGGTGGTCCAGGCAGTTTACTGGTTTTGAGGCGTGCCGTTTTGGACTGCTCATGGGTTCAGATGGTGCGGCAATACTCTGCTTGCATTGCTGCCCACTTCCTTGCGTCCTGTCTTTAACCGATAGGATACCCAGGCTTAAATAGCGTTAAATTTTTACTGGAAAAAGAACAAAAGTGTGTAACCTGTCTCCTGCTGGACATATCTTTTTTTTTTCCTCTTTGCTCTGTAGAAAAATTCTGAGCTCTATTTTTTCCTCTTCCTTGTCATCTTCCCCCATAACTGAGTCAAACCAGTAGCTTTGAAGACTGAAGTTTCAAAACGGGAAGTGGATTGAATGTTGAATAGTTGTATAGATCATAACAGTCTTTAACAAAGTTTGCAGTTCCCATGCCATTACCTGGAACTCAGGAAAAAATCTTGATAAGAAAATTCCAAACTTCGCCGTGAACAGTAGTAAAGATGCAAGCTGTTTTAAGGTTTCTTTCTTCTACTGTCAAAACATTTCAATGCCTGAGTTTAAGAATTATTCCGTAACTCTCTTTGGTGAGATAGATCTTAAGCAATTAGCTTCTCTTAAGTCTTTGAGAGCACTTGGTTTTCATTAACCTGAAGTATGGCTCTGATGCAGCTGTCGAATCAGTTAGATATGTTCATATTGTCTTGTTAACTCTATTTTTAAGGGAACCACAGAAGCCAGTGGCTAAAAACTTGCATTCTCTCATTAATAGCAACAAGAAGGGGAAAAAACAGCAACTATGAATTTATTATTCTTTTTCCTTTAGCTTCTGTTGAGTTACTGTCCAATGGATTGCCCACAGAAACGTTTCATTTGGATCCAAGTCCCACACCAATGAGACGCTCATGATCTCTGTCACAATGATCTTGGCTTTGAGAGCTCCTCACTTAATGACCCAAGAACATGAGACAGAGGTCAGGGATTTCTTTGTGAGGAGGAAAGTTAATTCACATGGTATCATTTTCAAGAGCATGAGTTTTTGTTTTGATTTTTTTAATGGGGAAAAAAAGTTCATCCAATGGGATTGATTATTTCTGTTTTTGAAGTGAGTATAAATAGATGGGATCCAACAGTTTTGTAACTGTTACTGTGCAAGGATAATAACATTTATTACTTTTTTGTAAATATTGTGATATTTTAAATACTACAGATATATGTATATGTAATCTACATAGTAAAATATATTCATATAACAGCAACAATAAACAGGTAACTTTACATTTTGAATGTCCGCCTTAACTTCTCTCTGCGGGGCTTCAGCCTTCTTCAAAATGCAGGTCTCCTCTTACAGCTCAGAAATCTTACATAGAGGTACAAAAATCCCTGGGCTTTTCTGGGAATTTAAGCCAATTGTTCTGTAACTTCATGACAATAATTGTTTAAAAATTCAATAAAAAATATAGACATCTTAAATAAAAAAACTTAATAGTAAAATGATAAAATATGTATAAAACATCAGTTTCTGGGTTTTCTTAACCCTTTTTAAATGATATTGCTCACAGAACTGACGTATTTTCCTCCATAATAATTTGTACCATTTAGAATATATGCAGGGTGAGTATTCAGTGGCACTGCGGCCCTTAAAATATTCTTTTGCTTTTGCTACTCATACAAGTTCAATTTGAACCACTTTTTATGTGAAAGTATGAGTCAGCTCTTTATATAGTATATGACTGACCTGCATTGGTGAAGTTCTAATTTTTTAATGAATTTACAAAATAGAAGTATCAACAGGAATATGAATACTTGCATATTTATTCAGTTAAGGACTGGTACATTAATGTGGGCTTTGTCATGAGTAATCATATGTAGCTCAGTGGAGTCCTTAATTATGCTCTATATTTTGGATTTCCAAAGCAAGCTACTAAAAATACCATGGCATGATTCAGTGAAAAGCAAATATTGCTGTGGGGTCACAAAGAATAGAATTTCATCCCTAGCAATGTCACTCTGAAAGTCATGTATCCATCTTTAAATGCATTGGACTCAATTTCCTTCAAAACTTCCTACCTCTCTAGAGATAACTTTTATTTTTATCTTGATTTTTACTGCAGCATCGGTAATAGTAATAATTTTCTTATAAAAGAAAGACTGAGTGCTGAATCAAATTACAAAGAGGCTTCCCCTAGCCGAAATAGCAAAATACTTGGTTTTCCCCAGTGCTGGTTAGGCCCTGGCATATACATTAATGGGAGCCTCATGAGTGACCCTTTTCTTGCTTTTTTATGGATAACTTATTGCTTTTACCTAAGTGGCTAGGATTTTGTAGGAATTTCCTGTTGGTAAACCCAGCCTTGTAGGTGTAGATCATGCATTAGTTGGTGCTGTAGGGACAAACGCTGAGTTTGGCGAGAGTCTTCCTGTGAAAACTTTGCAGATCCCATCCCCAGGCCATCTGCCAGCAAACAGAATTTGAATGCTGTTTGAATGAAAAAGGGAAAAAAAAAATGTGTATCTTTTTGTTTGTTTTGCTTTCAGAGGGAACAAACCTGTGTATCCCAGTTGTGGAGGGAAGAGACAGCTGGGATGGTTTTCATGATGGCCAGAATCCTGCTTCTGTGTTTTGGGTTGAGCAGGAGGTGGGAGGAGAAAAACTCGCAGGCAGAGACCAACATAATCTCAAATTTAGGCTTGTTATGAACTGTTGTATGTAATATTGCCACGTTTAAGCATTTAAACTCATGAATCTACAGTCTCTGAGACTGCCTGAAAAAGTTTAGAGATGTTTAATTTTTTATGTATATACATTTATATATTCAAATACATATATATAAAAATTGTGAGTATGTGTTCCTTTTTGGGCTTTCTGTATTACTTTTTCACCTGTCTTGAAATTTTGTAAGCTTTTCTGTACAACCAGGAGCTAGATAATTATCTTCTCTTTGAATTATTTCGGTAACAGGATGTAGCCCTGTGACTCCATGGTCCTAGCACCTGAAGAAAGACACGAGTTCAGTGACAGACTGTGATAATGTTGTGAACATTAGTAATCATCTGTAGATAAAAATATAATTCATGAAGTATCAAGTTATCCTCCTAATTACCCTAAAGGTACACCAGTGCACCTTCTCTAATTTCAGTGTAGCTCCCACTGATGTCTAGTGGTGTGAAATCAGCATGAGGTCTCATTTGATAGGAGTGTGCAGAAGGTCAGATCATCAGATGTTCAAAGTCAGTGCATTTGCTCCTATTTTCATTGCCCAAGTACGTGGTTCCTAGTGCTTGCCATTTGGCACAAAAATGCTTTCTGTTGGGTTTCCTCATACGTTCAGCAGAAATATTCATATGTATAAAATGAATCATCAACGTGGGTCTAGGATCCTATAGGTACAGACCCATGTATAGCTAATTAATTAATCTTCTAAAATATCTCATTCTAATGCATTAGAACCATCCTTTTTGTGTTCTTTCTTGTGCAATATTCTGGTTTTGAGAGATTTTTCTACAGTGCAAAGAGTTAACAGCAGGTAATGCCATTCATCTCGGAAGGAGTTTGAAATTTTCAGTGTTAGTGATGAATGAGGGTATCTGACCCACATCTGTTTTACATTAGAATGGAACATTGCCCTGACATCGTTAGGAGCATTTGTCAAGATTCCCTGGACAGAGCTTCTGTAAATTACATGCTGCAAATGTGTCAGGGTCAGATAAGAGGATATCATTAACTCCACTAAAGTTTACTCATGATTCTGTCAGTTCAACTTAATACGTTAACTGCCAACAATTTTCCTTGAGCTGTTTCATTAAATCTTTCATTCACAGGAGGGGAAAAAAATGTATCACTGTACCCAAAAAATATAGCACATGTTCTTTTCTCATAAATCATATTAATTGCAGACATGGTCACAAAGCATATTAAATGCAGGCATGCGTAAATGAATTAAAACATATGAGAATTTTATTGTGCCTATGGTAGGTCCTACATCCTAAAATACCAACCACATTAACAGGCATAATGTTTCATTTAAATAGAATAAGCTTTTTCTCAGCTTAATGGCCGTTATTTTGTTGATAATAGGAGTGTTTCCTAATAGCTGATAATGGACCACATGCTGCGTACGTGGTCTTTAAGGCTTTCATCGTTCAATTTCTCTTCCTGGATCATACCCTCAGCTAGTGATGCTGTGCTGACCCCACCAGCAAGGGATTTGTCCTCATGAATATTTTGGATTGCTTGGGATGTGCTCTCTGAAAACTTTCCTGCAGAGTTTGGTTGTTGCAGTTCACTGTGTTCTCTTTGCTCATCCTGAATTGCACCCTTGTTTTCCAATAGAACTATTTTATCAGTTATAATATACTGTCTTTTATTAGATAAGCTCAAAGGCTATGCATCGACATTTCTGCATTTTTTTTAAATGAGAACAAAATACATGTAGCCAAAATCTTACAGCCTGATTTTTGCATTGACAGGAGTTCTTTACTAAAATAAATCGAATAGTTACAGCAGCATTTGGTTCTAGGTGTCAGATCAGCCCTTGATTTTTCCTTCATCATCTTTGGGATCCAGATCAGTGAGACTGACAATTATTGCTTTGGCTTTCCCAAATAAATTCAGAAGGAAGTATATATTTTCCAGTAACTTGGATGATACATGAATTGAATTAATTTATTTTCTTCCTTAATTATTGTAAAACAATCAGATCTGTTTACCTATTTAAAGCTATACTGTGTCATACCAGCAGAAGATCTGAGTTGCGAAATCCAGAGCTTCATGTGTCCCTTGTACACCACTAAGCTGAGGGTTCTGAGCATCTTGCAGACGTGGCCCATTAATGGCTTTCTAATTGATTAGGTGAAAGTCAGCCATGCCCTTCCTGTAACTCGTTGTATGGGTGATAAGGTCATGGCACATACCGTACAAAAGACTTCTGCCCTGAGGCTACTTCCCTTATAGCTTTCAGAACAACGTGACCAAAAATCTAATTATTTAGATACTAATCAACTGCAGGATGATTCAGAAGGCCTCTGAAGAAGATATTTCTGAGAAGATGGTTACTGTTCAGACTTCAGTTTTCTCCACCTCAAAGACAGAGCGCTGTGTCAGTGCTGCTCCGAGGTGTCTATTGAGTGCATATGCGCTTAATAAAAAGATGCCTAAAGACTTGTATTATCTGATTAATTTTTTAAAAGTAAATCTCATCAAATGCTAGTTTTAGTTTGTCAGAGAAGATAAATCTCCATCCAAATATAGATGCTACTGAAATTGGAGTGGCTTTTGAAACCAAATCTGGATCCGGGTTTAAATTTCAAGGCTAATCTCTAAAATAACTTCCAAAATTTTTTAATGCGGTGTTTTTGCTGTCAAAGTCCACGGAATGTTGTGTTGGGCTGAAAATATTAAACAGAAAAAAGTTTAGTTGAAGTACATAGTTGACAAGATAGCTATTTGCCCAACTCACCAATCGGTCCTGAAGTCCAGGTAGAGACAGGGTGTGATGCGAGAGCGCTTGGGTGCAGGAGAGTGCCATGGGGACGCCAGCGGGGCTGCCAGGGCGACGCTGGCCCAGCCCGTTCTCTTGAACTTGGAACAGAACATGGCAAAGCCCCAGAAATACTGGTATCATACAGGTGCTGTGCGGGGATGGACAGGGCTGTGCACTTATTTCAGATATTTGTGATAAACCATGCGTGTTTTAAACTGTAGTCAAAACCAGGATACTTGTGCCAACATAAAGATTTTCCAAAGTAGTAATTTTCAGTGAAAATATTTAAGTTAAGCTATGGTTTTCTTTGTGGATCTTTCTCTTCTTTTAACTCTATTAGTATTAATTTCAAAGGACAAGGATTAATATAAGCTAAATGAACAAAGGTTCTGGTATCGTATCCTGCTGATGCCATGTCAGATCATTAAGCATGCTAGATTTTCAGGACCAAATAATTTTCGAAAGGTACGAGAAAAATACTTGCAATTCCTAAACTAGAAAAACTTACTAAAATAATCTTCAGAAATTTTAATACTTTTCAGGAAACAATTTTTAGAATAAGAAGTTGAGAGCCCAGTTATTTCAGCCTTTAGGGTTTTTTGGGACAAACTGCTGTGCAGCTTGCTGTACAAATAACATGATTTTTCAATCTGTAGTGATTCCAGAGATTTTCTTAAATTGTTTTGTGTTAACCTCAGATTCTTTTAATAGGCATTTGTGCATTGAAAGTATTATTTGAATTAAGTAGAAAATATCTTAGAGCCTGAATACAAATTCTTCTTTTGTGTTTTTAACTTAAAAGTTGTAAGACTTCAGTATCTAAATAAAGCCTTTGGATATATTTTGAACCTTCTTTTTACATTAATACTTCAGTTTGTGAAACGTTCAGAAAATGCCATCGGTTAAACTCATCTTGTTCTGCTTAGTGAAGCAGAAGTGAATGTTCTAGTGCTGTAAGTAGTAATGCAACTTCTTTCTCAGCATTTTTTTTTTTCCTGGTGAGATGTGCTGGGTGCATTTGATTCAGAGATGTTTTGTGTTCTTGAGGGCAGGTATCGGTGTGTCTCTTTTTGAAGCACTCTGCTTGTGCCTCTTGCTCTTTTCCTTATCAGATATGTAAGACCTACTTAAATCATGATCCCTGGGGTTTGTTTCATTTAATTATTAAAAAACAAACAAAACTCAGTGCCGAGACCACAAGCTCCCTACAATAACCATCCCTTTTCTTTTGCGGTGGAAAATAAATACAATTCAAGAAGGAACATCAGATCTTTAGGACCCTGACCTGTTCCTATGAGCATAGATTTACTCTTTAGAAAATAGACTCCAATTTTATAGTTTCTTCTTAGTTCATGGTAAGAAGTGCAATAAAGCAAAACGATTATCAAATAGTATAAGAAATCCCGTTTCCAAGGAAGAACAACCTGTAAATTATCAGAATATGCAGTTTTGGCAGAAGCTGTGCATCATCCATCTGTTATAAGCAGCAGACTTTTTCTCGGGCTTTGAATTGGAACTTACTCCAGCCGAAGCAAGCACTTCTCTTGATAGTACTCGTTTTCAAAACGTGCTGTAGAGATGTGCTGGGAAAGGAAATGTACAGCGACCTGTAGCGTGAGTGATTTTTGTACAACAATAACTTATCACTGTAGCAATAGCACTGTGGCAATAACTTCACTCCAGCTTGAAGGAACAGGTGGTTTTGAAAATGTTTTTTTTTGCATTTCTACTGGAAATTATGGCCTAGAGGGCTGGGCTTTTTTAGGGACAGGCATATGTTTTCCTGTAATCTCTTTTCAACTGATCTTGACTGCTAATTTCATAACTGTTTGTGTACAAGCACCTTATTTAAGGGAGTCACAGTTGACTTGAAGCTGGTCTGGAATGCCTGACCATTTCTGTTGTGTCCTCTAACTCAGCGGATGAAGCTGAGAACTGGTGTTATGACCAGACTTTACTCTTTCACATTAATTTCTTCCCAGGCCAGCACACAGGACATGCAGCAGCAGGATTTATGGCTGCTCTGCCCCTTCCCCACGTGTTCATGTTCTGGGTGCTCAGATTCTTTGTTACTTCCGTCAGTATTGTAGCTGTGATCCGCTCCAAATTAATTTCATTTCAATGACTGCCGATCTTGGAAAAACCCCCAGTGTGAGCTTTTTTTACAGCTTTTCTGTATTTGTAGATTTCTTTAGCCACAGCGTGGCTGAAGAGCCACTGCTTCCTTCTCATTCTCCTCTAATTGAGTCCTCAAGGAATAACATCTGTAGAGATCCCAGATGGAGCATGGGAGGATCAGGCACTCTAAAATCACAGAAGTTTGAAAAATTATTTTTCCTTATTTGCCCTTGGTATCACTTTTTATTGGTTGTCAGCCATCAGTTTTTATTTTGGTGGATGATGCAACCAAATGCCACTTCCTTTTTGGATTAGATACTCAAAGCATAGTTTGAATACCAACTTTAGGAAATCGAATGATAGACTTGAGAACTCCTGTGGCTCCGTAAGCAATACAGCTCTTCACATATTATAACTCTTTCTATTATTTGACCTTTCATTTTAGGTAATGGGACTCCTGACTAACCACGGCGGGGTGCCTCACCAGCCCCAAACTGATTATGCCCTGTCCCCTTTGACCGGGGGCCTGGAGCCCACCACCACTGTCTCAGCCAGCTGCAGCCAGCGGCTGGATCATATGAAGAGTTTAGATAGCCTGCCTACGTCCCAGTCCTACTGCCCGCCGACCTACAGCACCACGGGCTACAGCATGGACCCTGTCACAGGCTACCAGTATGGACAGTACGGACAAAGTGAGTTTTGGACGTTTGCACTGGGAAGTGCATGTTGTACTGGTTTATCAATAGTCTCTATTTTCTGTCTGTAACAAAGAGAATTAGGAGCAGAGATCCTACCGGCTGACCACTTCTCTCCAAAGCCGAGCGGAGTGCGCTGGTGAGATAGCTGATTTTTCGAGCAAGATTTCTGCTGCATAATTATTTTCTTAAGTGATGTCAACAACATCTTGATGTTATTAATTGTTGAGACATGAAACCTGATTGCCATTAGGTAAAACATAAGGGTTGTCCAAAATGAAATAACCACTGGCATTCCACTATTAGAAACACATGTTCTTAATGAGGTCAGCTCAAGAATCATTACAGTATATAATCCCAGATACGTAGAGTTTTGTCAAACTTATCCTAGGAATAAAAATATTAGTCCCTTTCCTTTGATATATCAGTATTAAATATGACAATGTCAACCTGTAGTTGGCATGGCCCCATGCTGTGAGGTTGTCACAGCATGACTTAAAAAGCTTCTTTTGCTTTTTTTTGCAGGTGCCTTTCATTATCTGAAGCCAGATATTGCGTAAATGAACTGTCCACTTCAAGTTAAAGCTGGTCTTGTTTTCCGGTCTCACTCCAAGGCTTGGATACGAGGGATCTTCTCAACACACTGCAGTCTAAACTGGGGCAGTCCCACTGAGAGAAGCGGGCTTGTGATGTTCTCTCCAGTCATAGCTTTTAGTAGACTTTTGAAGGCTGGACAAAGCTATACAGAAGACAAAGGCCAAAAGCAATAATGAATAAATAAATGCGACACGGTTCATTATGAGTGGGTATACAAAACAGAGCAGCATTTAATATCACTGCCTGGCAAAACATTCCATTTTTTGTTGTTGAAATTAGTGTGCATTGACTGGGACAAATGGAACATTTTGAAACTTAGAGCAGTTGAGCTCTGCATACTCTGACTCATCTGACATCCAGTGCTGACTTTAGACTAACTGTAAAACTGCTCAGTTTCTGAAGCAAGAGCAAGAGAGCCTCTTTCATTTTACACACTGGAAATTGTCATCAAGAGGAAATGTCACAGTCCATAGGAAGCTAGGATAAGTGCGAAAGACTTCCAGAGCAACTTAGTGGTTACCTTACCGTGCTTTTGTATTCATGCTGTCAATAAATGTCACTTACAAGTTTTGCTTTACCAACAGATGAGATCTTGTGTAACATGAAAAATTGATTTTACCTTTTCTGTATGTGGAGTTTTCCTAGTCTGTTGTACCTTTCTGAACAAACACGGAAGAAAAATTCAACAGCAACGCGACAGATGTTTCATGACTGGCTAGCAATGTGCAATACTGTGTACCTCACCAAACTTTGGGATCATCCAAAGTTATATAGATAGAATCAGAAGTATATTTTTGCAGGTACTTTTATTTTTGCAGTGCATAATTCCTGATGATAAAATACAGACATGTTGCAGTCTGCTGGACAACTAAAATGCAGCTTGCTAATCATGATTTAAAGGTAATTTTCAGGAAACAATACGAAGAAATAATTACGTTTACATTTTTTTAGTGATGTACAGGACATGGACAGAGATGGACCTGTATTTGACACATTTGTTTAAATTATACAGCGATATCCAATATAGAAAATTATAATTATAGGAACCAAGGTTTACAAGAAGTTTGCATTGTGACATTTTAGAATGTCAATAAATTTGTGTTTTGTGATGTTGAGAGGAAGATGGAAGGCGGTGTTATTTATTTCTCTCTATTCTTGGAACAAAGAGGGAGGCAGAACACAAATACATTCCTTTTAGCGTTAAGGATTATGAAGTAGTGAGTTAGACTAGGTTCAGTACAGAGGTTAGTTCACACGTTGGTCTTAAGGGTGACGGAAAAATGAAATATTATCTTTGTGTTGCAGCCTCTACAACAACACATGTGTTGTAAAAAAAAAAACACAACAAAAAACACAAAAAACAATAAAAAGAAAACAAAAACGTCTTTCATGTAAAAAGTTCAGTAAATATTTACTATTTATAATGAATAAACATTATGAAGACTTGCAAAGCACTGATGATTTTGTCCGAAAATGTAGTATTGTGCTAAATACATTGGTACATTTTAATCTGAATATCATGAAGAAATAAACCATGTTATCTTTAACGCAAACTGTATTCACTACATCAGTGTATTCCGCGCACATCCCAGGGCTGCGGGAGCCTCGGGCAGCCTCTGTGCCAGGTACTGCTCATGTGCCACTCCCAGCTCTGTGTGTGTTAAATCACTACGGGTTTTTCAAGTGCTATCGGTACCAGTAGTACATCTTCCCAACAAGAAAAAAGTATTGTGCCTTTGCCATGCATTTAAAAGAAAATGGAATAGGCTGAAACCCAGCACAAGTAGGGCAACTGGGATGGCTTCATGCAATGCAGGAACTTTGTAGTCACTCATGGGCAGCATCTGTCCTGAATTTGTGTTGGTTTGTTTTTTTTTTTTTGCTTAGAAGCCTCAGGATTTTTTAACAGGCTTACACACAAGCTGATTGAAAAATGATTGAAGACCCTTCAAAACGAATTGAGTAAGTTTTAGTAGCACATCAGTGTATGAGGAAATTTTACTTCACACTAGGCTTGCTGGATATTTAATTTCCTCACCGTTTCATGGGGGATGTAACCACCTTGAATTTCTGCTCCTATTTCTGTGCGCTTTTTGTTTTATTTAATTATTTAGTCCTCTTCTATTGGAAAAGGGAGGAATACACTTTATGGAAAGAGGGCATTAAAAAAATGCTGAGAAATGGGGAAAGGAAATTTTTTTTTTTCCTCCCAGTTTACGTTTCTCTGATATGCTTTTAATTTCTGTGACAATCAAAATTTTAAAGTACCTTATAAATACCAATTCTCTGCTCGAAACTGCTAATTTTTTCTGATTTTTTTCAACGTTCCTTCCCCTCCTGGAGGACTTGTCCCTTAGCATTTGCCTTGTGCCCTAGGCTTGCTGCAAAGGCCAAATAAGCCTCTTTTTGCGCCCTTGCCGTCCCTTTGCTGTAAAGTACAGGATAAAAGCTTACTTACTTGAACAGTTTGGAAGTGTATGACATCTGTATGAGTGCTCCTGCACAGAAAGGGTGTGCCTTTGTCACAGGATAAGTGAAAAATGCTGCCTTCGCTGCCTGCCCTTTTCTGTCCCAGCAGCTGGGGGGTGGGACAGAGCTGTGACTTCTCCCTCCATCCCCGCAGTGCTACTGGTGAGGTGCTTTCCCGACCTGAAGTTAGACAGCAGGCATTTTGACTGCTCCATCCTCTTTTTAAGTGTCTCCCAAGCACTTCCTTGTGTGAGAAGCCAAGGCAGAGCAGGAGAGCCTGCAAAGAAGATGGATAAGGACAGAATCATCCACCCCTCTCTCAGGCAAGCCATGCAAGTGGGGAATCGGGATGAGCTCTTGCCGAAGGAAGTGAGGAGCCCAGGGCAGAGGGACTAAGCAGCTCTCTGATGTATGATGCACCATAGGAATCTTTGACAGAGCAAGAAGGATTACTTGGGGTACTGTTGTGACCCCTTCTCGTTATCATCATCAAGGCTGAAGAGGTTCTTGGGAGCCTGGGAGCCTGGAATCCTGAAAAATTGGAAAGTCAAAGAGGCTTGAGTCTGCCATGGATACTGCGTTTGACACAAATGCCATGGAACAGCTTGGAGGAATGTGCTCGTAGTCTAAACCTCCTCATGATCAGTGCAGAAAGGGTGGATCTCAGGGTCCTTCCTCTTTTTTTCTGGGGGGTTTTCTATATTTTGCAAGATGGAAACAAACAACAACAGCTGCTTAACGAACTGTCTATCATCTCATAGACAGAAGAATTGGAAATTCTTGAGAGATGGGCTTTGATAAAAAAATATTTATTCCCTATGGCACAACCATGATTTTTAATTTATTCTTTGCTTTTAAAACTTCCTTTACCTACAAATAACCCCTACTCCCATCAAAATACCCAATATATACATTTCAGCATATATTTACATTGGTATATGCTACTGTTTCTTTATTTGAGCATGCATCATATTTAATGAATAAACTAGGAAGAATACTTTTCAATGGCACCTGTTTTCCCTGGATAACTCAGTGTATCCCATTTAAACAAAACTTATAAATAAACATTTTTCACCAATAATCACACAGGGTTTTCTATTCAATATTGCTGAAAAGTGTCACATCTTTCCATTTGACAAATACTGTTGAACTGTATCTTCCTATAGCTATTTTGAAAGGCACAAAATGCCTATCTGAACCTACAAACCTTCACTGAAAATAGCTGATTATTAAACAGGATCTGTCCTCAGAAATCCATTTCTGCATATATTTGGTATTAGAGATAGATTTTTAATCTCCAGGTTAAGGTCTGTGCAAATTCAAACTTTAAAAATCTGGCTACAGATCTGTAACCTAGATCTCCAAACTTAATGAAAAAATACAAAGTTACTTAATTTTGGAAATCCCAAACCTATCCGAAATTATCAAATGATACTAATAATTTATGTAGCAAGGATGTATTTGCTTTTTCTCAGCAGTATGACAGACCACAGCACGCAAATTGTTTTGTCTAAATTCTGTAATAATGTAAGAAATGTATTCCCTCTTATCAGAGTGCTGTTGGTTACTGCTAATGTGTAAAGCATATGTTTTTGCTGTAGTAGTAACCACGGAAGTTCTCAATAATTTCTATCCATAAAGTCTTCTGTCCTTAAAGTCTATAAAGTGGATTACTAAAAAGAATCTCTGTATAAAATAACAAGAAATTAATTGAAGGTGTTATCAGTGATACTACCAGAAACCTGGAACAGCTTGAATTCATAAAACTCTTTATATTGTTCACTTCAATGTTCTGTTGCTCACTTTATTAAGCAAGAAAACCATTCTGATTAGAAGATTCCATTTTTAATTTCTTTTGGCTTTTCCAATGACATCTAGATATTGCCTAGAGCCAGAGAAACATAATCTGGAACAATATGAACAACTACACTAAATTAAATTGCTAAATTTCTGTTCAATTGACATTAGATAGGTATTTTGTTTAGACTACACGTATTGCAAGGCTTGTTTGCCACTGCCTGGAAAAGTCTTGTATGTCTTTCAGTTTATTCTGTAGCCAGTGTTTATCGTAAATCAGTGCATGTATTTATATAGAGTCATAGGGTTATCTTAAAGAATCGCATGAGTTAATCTGAATCTGTTAAAGATATTTGTCTGTTGTAAAATAACCAAAATTGGAATCTTCTGTGGTCGTTGTAGGTGATAGGCCATTCGGTCTCTCAGATTTTCGCTCTCTGTTCTGTCCCAGCACTTCTGGGCAGCTCACCGCAGGCTGGGAAGTTCTCACCAGTCACAGGGAGCAAAGGGCTTTCGCTTGATGGTTATTCAGGTTGAAATACTTGCAAAGTATTTATTCTACAAGCAGGCTTCAAAATCAGTATGTAAACATACTGCTGGAGCGTGGCTCTGTTTTCCTGTTGTGGTTCCACAAGCAACACTTCGCAGTGCTCACAGGTAGTTTAAGGCTTCCCTTAATGTGTTTGTATCGCCTCAGAACCGATGACCGAGTAGGCTCGTAATCCAGAGCCTGTGGATAGCTCGGGCACTGCAGCGTTTTGACATGCACTGTTTATTATTCAACTACTCAGGCAATGTCATGAAAAATCATAATAAAACTAGGAAGACACATCACATTTGACCTTTTCTGAATAATTTAATAAAGCTAGCTCCATACACAAATACGAAAGAGCAGTTGCTGATAAGAGCAGAGTTATTGCTTCCTTGTCTGAGAATTGGAAACAGTTCAGAAGCTTTATTAACTATTCGGTGTCTTTATCTTCAGCGAAGTTTGTCCCTTAGGCCATAACCAAATGTTAAGCTACTCGTTTCTTCCCGCACTCTCCTTCCAGCTCTCACACGGGTATCTCTGCTTCTGCCGTACACAATTATGTTCTCAGTTTTTCTTGTGCATCCGTTCAATTAGCCGTGTTTTTTTCTCACAGACTCCATTTCATTTGCACAAGTATTTTTCTCCCTATGTGTATGCATTTATTCATAACGATCTCAGTTGGATATACCTCTTCTCATCTCTATTGGATGACCTCTTCTCCCTGGTGATAAGGGATAGGACAAGAGGAAACAGGTTCAAGTTATGTTAGGGCAGGTTTAGATTGGATATCAGGAAACATTTTTTGACTGAAAGGGTTATTAAACATTGGAATGGGCTGCCCAGGGAGGTGGTGGATTCCCCATCCCTGGAGGTGTTTAAGAAAAGGGTCGATGTGGTACTGAGGGACATGGTTTGGAAGGGGTTTTTGTCAGGGCAGGTTAATGGTTGGACTTGATGATCTTAAAGGTCCCTTCCAACCTCACCGATTCTGTGATTCTATACCTGTAAAAATTTAGCTTTGTAAAGATGACTGTTACAGGCACTCTGCACACTTAACCCGTAATACTTGATAATTCAGCAATTCGGAGACAGACGAAATGTCTTTGGAGCCCACCCTGGCGTGAGTGTCCCTGCGGTCGGTACTGCATTAATTTACAAACTGTACAAACCTCCAGAAGCTTCTGAAATGCTGTTTTAGCCTGGCCATGTCTATCCTGGCGTGGGGCCGGCAGGGATCACCCAGATCCTGCGCAGTACCAGAGCCTCGTGGGGGTCTCGCCCCTCTGTGGGCTCC
>VXBO01009501.1:77978-120417 GCA_013400135.1 Rhinoptilus africanus
GAGGGGTGGCCGGGGGGGTGCCCCTGGGCAGAGCTCCGTCTGTCCTTTGGGAACAGCGTGTGCCACTCCTGTGCTCGGCTCCTGGCGCATGGAGCACCGTGTAAAACTAAATCCTGCTCCCTTTGCAGGTGATACTGTGGGACGTGCTGGAGCTACGTTAGGGCTGCGGCGGTCACAGGTGACCTCCGTGTGAGCAGCGACATGCTGTGGTTGGGATCAGGGGCGCTGGTGAGTGGCTTCTGGGGCTTTACTTGATAACTGCCCTTGGGATCCAAACCAGACTGCTCCTGCGAGCCTTCGCGTTAGGCTGGCTTTGGTTTCAGAGCCTTTTGTCGGATCCGGTCTCAATTCAGAGCACGCGTGCCCAGTGTTGAGACCACGACGGGGTCTCGGGGGTGAGGTCTGTGTCAGCCCACCCAGTCCCTCCCAGGTGCCCTGCCAGGCCAAGTGGCTGTCCCCAGCTGGGGTGCCCTGCCTCGCCACGGTGAGAGCCGCGCACCGCCAAACTCTCTGCTGAGCCTCGCCAAAAACTGTTGGTTTGGGTAAAATTACCCGGTAGATCTCGGAAAATTGTACCTGGGGTTTAGACGCTCATCCAGCTTGTGGCATAAATCCCCGTCTGCCTCCTGTTGTCATCCTTATCTGTAAAGGGATAGTTTCTCCATCCCCAAAAGGTTATTTTGCTATTGTGTCCTAAAAAATCTGAAGGCAAACAAAAGCTGTGCTAGTGTGGTAGTATAACAAGCTCACTGGCCAAAAAGGGACTCAGAGTAATTAACTTTTTTATCCCTAAAGCTTAAAAAAAACTCCTAAAATGAGAACACACAATAGATAAGGAGATCCATCTTATATCCATATGTTCTTAGGCACTTTCCTTTGATTTTTAGAGGAAATTTTAGGTGTGTGAGGATGTGGAGATAGCAAAGGTGAGTGAACAAGGCAATTTTGATCTGTGAAACTACAGTTCTGTTGCTTCTATTCTGATTCTGCTCAAGTTCATCAGGAAAGATTAACTTTGGCAGCTTATTCAGTGACTAAATCTTGATATTTTTGTGGCTTAATTCATAACATAACTGTAAGCTATTGCCCTGTGTTTATATTTCCCATCCATTTCTCACATTTCCAAAGCATACTGATATGTGATCCCGGCAATTTAGCTACCATAATTGGCATTTTTCTAGGGCCAAAAGGAAACAAATTCCTTATCCTCCATACTTCTTTAATTTCTGAAAAACAACAAGTAACATGGTTAATCCTCTTTTTGATCTTTCCCCCCACTTTGAGTTTTTCTTATGGTCTTTTCCTTTTAATCTTTTACTTTCTTTTTAATCTTCACTCATTGTCCCTCCGCATTTGAAGAATTTCTTGTACTTACATCTCTAAAAAGAATTGGACCACTTTATGGAAATAGCTCTTTAGGATCTTGTTCAAAGCACCATTATGTACTTTTAGCTGTTTGGGGGAGGGTGAAAAAAAAGGAGAGAAAAAGCGACTTTAAAAGCAATGTTTGTTTGTGTAGCCTAACAGAACACTGATCTGTTCAACTAGATACAGAACCACCCTAAATTACAGTAAAACCAGATTACATTATAGGAGCAGAAGGGTGAATGAACATCTCCCTTGAATTGCTGTTGGGTCACATCATCTGACTGGATGCAGGTGTGTTTGAGCAAAAGCATTTTGGGAAGGGCAAAGCAGGGCAGCACAGGTGAGTTCTATGGGCTGTTAGTGAGCAGCTTCTCCTTCCCAGCCCTTCTGAAGCAGGAGGGAATAAGCTATGCTGTAGCTGGAAGGTGTAATGCTTCCCAAGGCTGATCAGGGGGAAACCGAGGCACCACCACTTGTTCAGAAGCATGCCTGGAGGTCCAGTCTAGCCATTTGAGCTTGGAGGCACAGGAGTTTTACCGCTACGGTATGTTTGTACCTTGGTTTGTAGTTTTCTTGTACGTGTGTATGCAAAGCCTTTGAATTTTTCCTATTGTGGGCAGCATTAAGGCTACGAGTTTTCCTTTGCATAGCATCCTTTCTTAGGTGTCGTGGAGATTACACCGTGAGTAGTCATGTGGAAACTGGTGAAATGTAGTGTCATTTATGTTAAGGTTGTTTACTCTGGCCTAGAGTAGCTCCTACTGTGGGGAGACCTGGATACCTTGGTGCATTATGGCGTGTCTGGAAAGGAAGGTGTAGAGCATTGTGCCTGGGTTCTGAGCTTTTGAGTTACCCGTGGGATAAAGTGTACATATTGGCACGTGTGGCCCAATGTTGACACAGTAATTTAGCTTCCAGGCTTAAGCTGATGTGGATCTGACTGTCTGAAAGGTGGGGGAAGAAAGTACAAGTCTTTGTGTGTCTTTCATTAAGAAACTGCTTAGACATGTGAGGCTGTCAGTTCACTGCGTAGCATAATGTGAGTTAAAACACTTTAAGAAATAACCCCTGCGCACCTCAAGAAGCAGGGTGCGGCAGCTCTGTGTTAAGAGGCATGGTGAAATGTAGGCACAGTTCATGGCGCACCCAGAACTGTCCCTATGAATTCACTGCTGTGACTTTTGTCACTTGTTTATCTATTCAGTTGTGATATCTTACCTCCCCTCACCCCACTTTTTTTTTTTTTAATTTATTTTGCTAATACCAAAAAGCCCCAGAAACTTGACCAACAGAGGTCATGTGTTTCTCAAGCAGGCAAGAAATTTACAGGGATTAGCATGTGTCCAATTTAATTTATGTAGAATCGCACGCTTCTTTTACTGAAGCAAATTCTTTAAAAAACAAACAAACAGTAAGAGTTTACAGAGTTCTGGAAAAGTTGCAAAACTGAAATGAAAATCCTTTTCCAGTTACACAAATATAAATTGGGCATAGTTCCCCTGAAGATTTTATACTAGTTTAATAAATGTGTTTTATTTGTAGTTAAATTGATGATAAAGCTTTTCTTCTCTCTCCTCAAATCAAGATTAGGTCCCCTAAGTCTGTTCTCCTTTACTCACAAGAATAGGTGAATAAGATCTCTCTCATAATTTGGCCCTAACCAAGAACAGGATTTGGCATTGCTCTTTATGGGGATTTTTCATCTTTTTTTTTTCTTTCTTTCTTTCTTTTTTTTTTTTTAAAGGCTGATTTTAAAACAAATAGTTAAAATGTGGAGCTGAACATTTCTTCTAGGAGTTGCATATTCTAAATGTACTTATACCATAGTCTGCTGCTCATATAAAATTACAGACTTCACTTTCATCTTTCTTTTTACAAGAAACCCTTAATGACAAATGCAGGCTGTTTAGTGATACCGATATACTGCAATCTTAGCATGTGAATTAGTCATCATACAATCAGTTCAGGGGGTCAGGCCTAAAGAAACAGTGCAGAGTTGGCAAACTGCTAGTGGGGTGATGTGCTCTCCACTTCAAAGTCATGGTGCTTACTCCCCAGAACTCAGATCACAGAAAGAAACAGCTGGCATTGTCGTTTGTGGCAGTAAGGACTTTTCTTTTTTTTTTTTTTGTAGTGAGATAAGGTTTCAGTACTTTGTAAAACAACAATTTACTTTAGAGTGACCTAGCCTGTAAAACACAATAGGAAGCAGGAATCCACAGAGCACTGCTTTGCTATTATCATGCAAGTAGACATGACCTGTGACAAACCACACTGGAGAAGACTTAACCCCCTTGCTCCTTGTCTGAAAATATTCAGTGTAGTCCACTTGTCAGCTGCAGTCAGGGGTTTCATTTTCCAGAACGACTTTATAGGCAGTTCTTTTCAGTTTAGATATTACTGTCTTGCGTATTTCCAGTGCGATGCGTATTTGTGGCAGCACACAGCTACAGACTACCAGTCCTAATACTTACACAGACACATTAAAACATCCAACTTTCCACTTAAGCTCTGAGGCTGTCATGTTTGAGCTGAAATTTAAGTTGTTGTGTTTAACTTATAGATAGCAACTGGTTGAAATACCATATCAGTATCCAACAACCCTTTATTATCCTGAATGCTGGTTCACTCCCCAGGCAGTGGATTTTGATGGCCTTTCTCTAGGGACGGTGTGGAAAGGAGTCAGACTCCGGGTCATCCTCTTGCACAGGCTTCCAGGTGTGATGCTGAGAGAAGGCACCTGAGAATGGCATTTAGAGATGCTTGTTAGAAAATGTGCGAGATCGTTCACGTGCTTCATCTCAGAGATGGACTTAAACACCTTCCTTGACTGAGGATGTGATTCTTTTTTTCTTTTATTTTTTTTTTCCTTTCTCTTTCCTTCTCGTGTCTCTGGACCCCTATCATATCCCACTGGCACTTCTAAAATCCTTTCACTTAGCGACTTGAGCAGATTTGTTCTGCAAATGTAGGGGCAGGGAGAGAGGAGGGGGGAAAAAAACCCACCACCTCCCGGTTTAAAACTGCCTGGCAGATGTATGTCCCAGGGATTTGTTATTGTTCCATTATTGTTATTATTAATAGACTTCACTTCACAGTCAAGGCAGGCTTATCAGCCAAATGCCTCATTATCAAATGACTGAGACCCAATAAGTGCTTAACAGCATTCCTTACCAAAAGAGGAAATGATTATGGGCCAGATCGAACTCCTGTTAAAGCTAGGGAATAGATTCCCACTTCAGCCTAGCATCGCTTGGGGCCCCAAGATCCTCGCTCCCCTCCGAGTTTTCTGACATGCTTTTTAATTCCCCAACATGAACCAAACAGCTTTAGCTTCTCTCATCTCACAATGTGTTCTGCAACTTCTGGAAAGGAACCTGGACACAAGGAAAAATGCTACAGAACAAAAAGAGCCACAATACAAACCATATGACAACGCCTATTTCTTCATCCTCTTTGTCATGTTGTTTTACTCTTTCCTGGCATTAACTGTCTTTTTTGGTTATGTACGCTCGAAGAAAGCCATTTCAAAGAAAGATCCTTACCAGGAGTTCATCGAGGATAGGAATCGAAATAAGAAGTGGAACATGACCCGGCCGGTGGTGGTGAAATTTGACTTTGAAGAAGAAAGTATTCTTTGAACTCCTTAAACCAAAATACTCTGCAAACTGCACCGGACTGTCTCTGCTGCCTACATCTCAAGTGAAGATCTACACATTTATCTTTTTTGGCTGTCCCCCTCACAATAAATCAAAGCATTGCTTGAAATAGGTAATGGAAAAAGAAGTTTCTTTCTTTCTTTTTTCTTGTAATCCATTTGTTGCTGGAATGTGACTTTTCTAAATACTGAGAAAATATTTTAAACTTTAAAATGACAGTGAAAAGTGGCCGTTTTTAGCTTTCGCTTCCAGTTTGGTGGAACAAGAATGGGAATCCGTCCTATGTCAAGACTCAGAATTTATTTAAGACGGAGGACCAGTTGGTGTACGAACGTACCCTTCTGGGGAGGATGCTGTCTCTTCTAAGTTGTTCAGACCTGGAAACTGGTGTGTAGCGTCCCTGGAAAGTGCCTCCCTTGAATAGCAGAACACATTTTACTGTGCCTAGACCAGTAAATACTCTTTAACATGTAAATATAGAAAAGCTCCTCTTTCATTCCCTCCCCTCAAAAATTAATTTCACATGCTATGGCAAAAGATTCAAAAAAACATCTGCAAAATGTAATTAAAATGCATCTAGTGGAAAAACAGGTTGTGTATTTAGTGAATTTGGAGTCCTTGCCTTTTCCATCTCTTGTATGTATTTATTCTTTGCCAGTTTCTTGTTGAAACTTATATTTCAGCCTAGTGAATGGTAACAACAGCTGATCACAAACCTAACAGAGGAATGGTTTCTCTGTATCTGCAATAAATATTTGCTAAAATATTGTACAAGCTTAATTCAGAGTTGTACTGAATATGTGAGATTGCCATCTGATCTATTCATTTTCCTACTGCTCAATAAAATAAGTATTATGATAGAATTTTGACTTAGATCATATTGCTGTGCTTAACGTAAAAGAACAGTGCTTATTGCTTTGTGATATTGTGCATGTGATAGGACAGACACTGCTCTGTGATAGCATGTGTGTGTTGTCTTCCCAGACTTTGTTTTGGTTGCCTTCTTACCTAGGGTCTCTCAACAGAGCTGCTTAGATACACTTAAGGTATCTGCATTACAGATCCAGTTGTGGCTCAGAGGGCTATCTGAGCACAGTAATTGTTTTCAGGTGGTAGGTAGGCTCTGATTTTTTTCCTTAATATGTATATGAAAACAAAGTAGAGCAAAGAATTCCACTAGAAGAAAAAGAAAAGTTTATGATGTAATGAATTTGATTTTTCTTAAGCATGTAGTGTTCATAGTTATGTGTTGTCTATTTTAGAGATATGTAGACTTTAAAATTCTTTTAATACTTAGAAAAAGTTTTTATGTTTATGCCGCCTAGGCTGAGCAATCAGATGTTGTTGTTCCTGTGTTCCTGATGGGATGTGTTGTTTCTGGTGCATGTGTAAGCAGGGAGGTTGATGCTAATGCATGACCCTCTTCTCATGAAACTAAAATTTGCTTCCCACTTACCAGCATGGGTGCTTGTAGAAAGAGTCGTGCTGGCTCAGATCAGAGTGCTCTGTCTCTGATAGCTCTGCCAAAGGAAGATAATAAAAGAATAAGGTGGCACTTTCTCAGCTCTACTTGCCCAGCCTCCAAGGATTTTTTGCTCAGGGACCATCTGAGCCAGAGGCCACTCATTTTGTCTAAATGTGGGGGTGGGATATGTGCAGAATACTGATGTATGTATGAACACAAGCATTTCAACAGGCCAGAAAATGTTCACAGATGTATTTTTGCTGGATTCGTCCAACTCCAATTTAAATGGTTTTGACTATAGAAACAAGACCAGCGTTGCAGTTCTTGCACAGATCAGTGTTTCGTCTATGTTATACGTGTCCTGGCTGCTTCACCTATAAAGTTTGGGGTGAAAAAATGAAAGTTCAAGTCAGCTGTGTTCACGTCATGCTCCTGACTTTTGACTGTATGACATGAAAATCACTCTTGGTTGGGTGTCTTTTAACAGCTTGGAGCAAGCGGGGAGACAGTCTTTTGAACGCGGAGTTCTGGATGGCTTTTCTCTGAAAGGGTGTGTAAATGTGGACTGGCTCTCCTGACAGAAGATCTGTTCTGTTTCTATCTTGTAGATAGTGTTGTTTTGATTCTTTGCAGTGTATACTATGTCATCTTAAAAATTAAAGGTCAATTTTTTTTGAAACTTCATTCAAACCCACCTTCTTTATTTCTGTAAGCTGTTCCAGCTTTTGTCTTACCAGGCAATTATCAGATCAGCCTCAATCCCTTAAACATTCTTTAGCAATGTGCTGCCATTGTCTAGTGTTTAGGCTTTTTGGAAACATTCACAACTCATTTAACAACAAGACCACAAGCTCTTCAAACAATTTTGCACAGTGCGCGCCTGTGCGTGCGTGCATGTGAGTGTATGCCAACAAGACGAGGCTTCTTCCTATCCTATCTCCATGCAGCAGAAAAAAATGTTTCTCTGTAAATGTTAGCCACAGGGCATGCTGGTGACATTACTAGCCTTTCTTCTTCAGTGTGTCAAAGCCCGTTTGTCCCTGCCCAGCTGATCTTACGTATTAGTAACAACTGAGAGGGGACACTGGGGCACTACAGCCGTGACAGTTTCTGTAACTTCAGCGCAGCTACGTCGATCTGCACCTCCTGACATCTAAAGCGGTCAACTAGCTAGAGTTAGAAAAGTTTTAGGTTTGGAAGTGCGGCACAAGCCCTATATGCAGCCTTGGAGCCATTTTGGAGGACAAGCAAGACCTCTAACTGACAAATTGGTGTGCGGAGAGAATGAGGGGCAAAAGATACATCTTCTTCTCTCGGCTGAAGGAAAGAAGACAGGGCAGTGTAACTTTTGGTCTCTCCATAGCATGATGTGTTGGTTGTCCGCACTGGAAACGGAAGGGGGTGAGGGCGGAGGGGCTAGGGCTAACTGGCATACATGTATGATGTGAAATTGCTGAGGCAGTTTACACGTTGTGTATGAGAATTGTTCACCTCATTTTCTTTCTGCTATGTGTGAAACTAGTATTTGTACGGTGCTCCCAGAGCTCGCAGAAGCATATGATCTGTAACCTTGTCAGTCTCCTTTATAGCCACTTCTGGGTTTCTGCATGTGGGGTGTGAAATGGGAATAGGAGAGCCAAAATAACCCCATTCATGATGAGCCATGGGCTGTGAAATAAGATTTACACCTCTGAGGTGCCCAGTCTGCTCCAGACTAAGCACTGGGGAAAGTGGGAGGGCAGCACAAAGCACCGTAACTCCGGCTTAGCCCAGCCAAGGGGCTGTGACGCTGTAGGAACTGGAGAGGGTGTTTGCATCTGTAAGAGGTGGTTCGATGTGCTACTAAGTGTCTTTGATTTTAAAAAGAGAGAGATATTAATTGTCCTTGTTTTGTATTTTTCTTTTCCTGTCTCTGCTTACTGGTGTTCTGAATTAATATTATTCATCTAGTGATCTTACTAAGAAGCTTCTTGTTCCTTCTTCCTTACTAGTAAGAAACATACTAAAACAAAGTATAGCACAAATCCTGCCGTAGTCCCCTACCTTTTGTTAATTTCTGTGTCTCTCTCCAATGCATTGCAGCTGATGGGGGGGGTTGCTTTGTTTTTTTGGAGGGCATCCACTTTGAATTTAGTTTGAGACTTTTGAGATACTTTATTAAAGGCTTCACTGAACTACAGGCATGTTGCAGTTGCCATTTAGCCTTTGTGAATTAATACTGTAGCTTTCTCAAACTGGTCTGTGAGAAGGTCTACTTCTGACCAACCCCATGCTTGTAAGTATAGGGTTGTTCTCTACTTTTATGTGCGTATGTGTATACACATGTGGGAATACGTGTTTGTGTATTAGGGTCTGTCGTTCTCTGAATGCCCAAGGCATAAGAGATAAGCAGGACCAGATAAAATGGTAGACGCTTTGGAGTGCCCTCATACCACTGTAAATCTGGGGTAAGCTGGTTTGGCTGTTTAAGTTCTGGTGTTTCCTCGTACGTGAGTTGTGACTAGAACTGAATCTTGCACTACAGGTCCATTTTGTTTACTTACAGCTCTGATCTCTACAAATTAAACTTTCTGCTGCCATGGGGAATCTAAAATACATAATGTGTACGACCAAGTTTTCCTGGAGCCTGTAGGCAGCTGTAGACATTAAGTGTTATTCTGCTGTGGTTATTTATGCATGGAAAACTTCATGGCAGTTGACCGCTGTTGCATTCTGGAAAAATTAAGTGTGCCTGAATTAAAGCAGGCCTGACGCTATACATGTCTCTACCTTCTTTTCTCTCTAATTTGCATGTCAGATGCTGCAAACTTTCGTCACTTCATCTGCAGCATACTTGTATGCATAGACAGACAGAGCCTGGTATTTTGAAAGAAAATCTTTTCCTCATCAGAGGAACATCTAAAATGACTTCACAGGATTATTAGAGTATCCTCTGGCCTGGATTCAGAGGAGCACACCAGTCTATACTGAAGTCTTCCGTCAGTCATGTGTGGGAGTGCAGTGGGACTCGGAAAGCACATGCTTAAAATTAAACACGTGTTGCCATGTTTTCTTGAGCAAGTGCGCTTACCTAACTTGGAACCTCAGTAAGTGCAGCAAGATGTAGCACAAATTTAAGCAGCTGAAATAGGGTCTCTTTTTGCTGTGGGATGTGTAATAGCAAATCCTTTGCCATGTAAGTAAGCTTAGTGAATTAACAGAGCTCGTACTACTGGGAATAAGTGAATCCTGTGGGCTTGTTTTGAATGAAATTAATGTGAGCCCTCCAGAGAATTTTTTCCTCCATAACAGAATGGTGCATTTAGAGGAAACCTGCCAACTTTTCTGGTTATTCTGAAAAAATTGGAAAGCATGGTAAGAACTGATTGACAACTGCTTGTAGTGTGACTGCAAACTACCTTCAACTTGTTTTTTGAAGTCCCCACAACAGAGCCCTCTTTTCAGCCTGGGAATGCTATGTGACCCAGCACATGAAACTGCATCAAATATAGATGACCTTTGGCAGTGACCCCTCCCCTCCATAGATTTGCTTTCATCTCACCAGCAGAAGGAGAACCGGAGGGGTCAAAAAATTAACACAAAGATAAAAGATTCTGACAATTGAGGTTACATAGCTAGGTACCCTTGCATGTATAAGAAGATACTCAGTGTACGTTCGATAGTCCAAAAGAAAATTGTAACTTTCCTGTCTCACTTAGAAGCCTGTGGTCAGGCCCAATATGCTATGCTGGGGTAGCTGTCCTTGTTTTCTGTCCTAGCGAAGCGCTCCTTGGCTAGTAGCAACAGTTGCATGCTGATGGCATCATTTCTGCCTCCTGTGTCCCGAAGAGGACTAATACTGGCTCCAGTCTTGCTGGCACAACTGTTAAAAGCTTATAGTACCACTTTGTCCTTTGCCTTGAGTGTCACTGAGGTGTCTCCATGTGTCACACTTTTATACCTGTATTTAATACGTGGTGTGACTACTCAGGGTCATTATGAGAGGATCAGGCACAGAAGTACAGAGGATTTCATAGATACACACCTGTGATTTTGAAAGGGCATGATGATAGGGGTAGTGAACAAGTGAAACAGAACCTGTACTCTTAATGTGCTGAGCATGGTCCCTGCTGTGGGACCTGTAAGTGCTGTGGTCCACAGTGACCTTGAGAAAGCAATGAATTCCACACTCTCATTTTTTAGGGGGAGGGAAGGGGAAGGAAAAAAAAACAACGTTTGACATAATGCTAAGACTCAAGGTTGTTCTTTTTTCCCCATCCTTAATAAAATGTCTTTAAGTAAAGATGTATTAGTTTCATTTCCTGTAGGACATTTTTACTGAATAAGTCTATGAAACTTCTTGATGCACAGCATCATTAGATAATCATATAAATGACTTGGTCACACAGTGTCACATGACTTTATTTAAAGTACGCAGTCAGTAGTCTTGGTGAAACACTTGCTGTCTCCTCTTTCCTCCACCTCCCTGGTATTTGCCGATTCATCTAAACTGCTGTGTTTTGAGGGAATGACTTAATTGCAGCGGAGTAGTCCTGTTGGAGCATCCCTTGGGTTCTCTCATATTTGCTTATCATCAGTGCTAATCCTAAGGGGCTCGGGGGAGTGTCATCTGCCCTCAGCAATGAGCGTTATTAGCCTGGCGGGGTTCCTGGCCTTCACAGGAGTTATCTAGCAAATGATGATTCTCGTTTTGTGGTCATTTAGAGAAAACTGCCCTGCAGAATTGTGAAGTTTGACTCCAGTCTTGGAATCATGATCAAAATGGAGTCTGTTTTGCCCTAATTGCCCTCTCAAGTCACTTCCTTTTTTTTTGTTTTTCTTTTTAAAAAGAAAGAGTGCTTTTCTACCTTTCATCTCTATGCTTTGATCCTGCATCCTTGTGTGCGTGTATGGAGCTTTGGTTTCATTGCTACAAGATTGGCATGTGGAGGATATAAAACAACATTTTCTTTAGCCTTATATTGGCATCAGCTTGGATGCACAGCTCATCTGAGGCAAGTTGTTTAGGGTTAGCACGGGGCAGCTGCTCATCGCATCCAGCTTCAGGCACTGAGCAGAGCCCGCTGGTGAGAAGCAGGGCTTCCTGCGGGCCTGGGCAGGCTGCAGCTCTCACCTGCTGGACCAGCCCTTCTCTCCCAGTGCCTCTACAGGATAAGCACACAAACCCTTCCGATTTACATCTCCAGGTGCTGTCTAAACTTAAATATATCCCTCCTGGTGTACAGATAAAGCTTTGTTCATTAAACCTTTATAGCAACATTTTGATTGCTTTCATGACTTGCATTTAAAATGATGCTTTAAAATTGATCTTAATCCTGCCCTCATGTGTCATGCTTTTAGCTGCTTTGTTGTAGATATTCTATATCTATATATAGAAATATAAATAAGTGGGTTTGATAAAAAAGGCAAACAAGCAACTCTGCATCAAAAGAGTCTGAGGGAATACAGCTTCTCTAGCCTCTCGAAACAGTTTGACTGCAGTCAACTGTGCAAAGTGAAAATTTCCTCATTTCAGAAGGCCATGCCATCCGAAGCACTGTTGCGTTATTTGGAGCATGTCTGGCATTTTAACGAATGATACATTTTTTGTTTTTTTAATGAACAAAAATTACTGTGAGAATGCTGTGCCGGCTCTAAGTTACACCATTGTGTCACCCAGAAAACAAATTTCCTTTTGCTCAAGAGAATTATGTGGATGGGGTGAAAGGGAGGCATCGTGCAGGTATTGCTCATGATTTGTGTCTGATGGCACAATTGCACTGAGAAAAAGCATAAAAATCCCCAACACTTCTAATCATAGTCTCAGCCACTTTTAAATGCTATTTAAACAATGGATTTCTCTTTCCTTGTGTGTTTATGTCCTGGCATGACTCACAAAATTGTGTAAATATACAAACTATAAGGGAAAGATGTTTTGACTGAACGGGACCTTTGCTTCTTTTTTGTGTGACAGACCATGGGATTTCACAGTTCTGTGCCTCTACAATTCTGCTGCTTAGTTATCTTTTCTCAGATTTGATTTGCTTCAGGTCCTTTCCTGTGTTTGGGATAGAGAGATCTTAAAAACATCGGTTATTTATGTCAAAGCTGACTGCAGTGCACATGGCTTCCCTGTGCATTTGTCAGGATTCTGCGCAAGTCTCTTCTGGGCTTGGGCTGCTTCTACCTGCCTCTCTCTCCATCAATATCGCGCAAGCTGGAATGAAAACTTGTTCCACTGGTTGTGCCCCCTCTCTCCAGACTGGCTACTGCAGCTCACATTTTTCAGGTGTAAGGGCTTATTCTTTCTTTTTTCCCATCTTTCTCCTTTGGAGCTCGGTTGGTGATGGCTTGTCTCAGGAAGTGAAGCTCCTGAGACTGCTCTTACCCTGTGACTCGCTTGGGAACCCAGTGCTTTGTGAATATTGTGCTGCCGTGTATATGAATGTCCTTTGAGTGCAATAACAGCGTCTGTTTAGGTTGTACAGCATACAGTAAACATGGGCACTGACCATGGATTGAAACTCCTGTTCTTTTTTGCATTGAGCGGCTCACAGGCAGGAGAACACTGTTGTAGGTGTGCTGCAGCAATCTTTACTCTCATTGCCCCCTCTTCATTTCAAGTTTGATGAAACTTGGACTGGTTATCCTGATTACTCAGTTAACCAACCAGACTTGGTTAACCCGATTTCTTATTATCACCTGGTTACTTTCCAAACCCTGCAGCAGTCGATGGAGCCATGTGGTTCTGTGATTCTGTGACTGTGCCTGTTTCATTTGCTTCGTTTGTTTCATCTGATAAAGTGCAATCCATTAAGAGGTTTTTTCACTTTAAATTTAAACTTTCAAAATTTCTACTGGAATGGGCAGTAAGAGCTCAAGAGAGATCATCTCTCTCTGACTCTTTTATGTTGCAATTAATAGAAATCTTGCATTTTTTGCCCTTTCTTTACCCATGAAATATTTGGTACTTATCAGAGGGATGAGATGTAGGATTATGTGTGCCAGATAGCACGAAGGTTTCAAATCAAGAACATTTGTCATTTCAGCTGATGGAGTGTGACTGAAGGAGGAATTTGATCCATGAGTGTTGTGTCTGCCAGATCTGTTGCTGACCATTAGATTTGCACCAGCATTTACTGAAAATGCCATTCTTCATAAATATCTACTATAAGAATTAGCCTACAATAAATTTTGTTGAGGTATATGTTCATTATTATTTTAGTAGGCATCTCTCTTTTCCTCAGACCTGCACCCACAGCAAATCAGTCTCCTCTTCCTGAAGCCAACATTGCTTCATTGATTTACACCAGCTAAGGATCTGCTGGCTGTTCTTTAGATGCCCTTGTAAGAAAGTTCTTTACTTCCATTGAATTTAATTATTTTATGTAGGTCTGACTACTCTAAACTATATGTGGCTTTTGAGGAAAGAAAATGAAAATATCAGATGTTGTTTTCGTGATCTTTTATTTTTCCATAAATTCCTGCAAAAGCAAATATGATCCTTTATTCTCAGTCTGAGTAATTTTTTTTTCACTATTGCCAGAAGGTAATTGGTGCTGGTTTTTATATACATATAAAAAAAGATATCCATCCCTTATTTCCCCATTCCATTTTTTTTAACTCACATTTGAAAATCCTCTTTGAGTCAGTAAACAGGACACCTGTCAGCCAACTGTGAGCTGAATTTCTGTAATTTACAGAAAAACTGGTCATAAAGCGCTTAAAGCTCTGGGGACTTGGGTACCACCCAGTGCAGAACAGATTAATTTCACGGTGTTTTTCTGCATTTGCACAAATTAAAAATATGAGAGTTTGTGCTTTGTTTGTTTGAACTTCTTGAATTAAATTTTTTCAGTTAGTTTTGTGTTCAGGTTTGGACACTCAGCATTTTCCAAAAGTCTCCAAATTCCTCCAAGTTTAATGCCAGTCTGCAGACTTCTTTCTCTGCTTATATCTTGTTAGTCCTTGATGCAAAAGGATTTGTTTCTGTAATGTCTGTTCATCCCTGGTTTTGTCCACTTGGATGTTACTCTTGTTTGCACATTTCAGATCTAACGTTCCTACATTACATGTTCTTGCTGGATGAAATGCTAATCTTGGGGACTCTAAATTTGTGTTCACCACTACTTCAAATGGTTTTGGTGCCTCATGTTGGAATCGGTATTTAAAGAGAGAGAAGTGTGGCTTCAGGAATCTCTCATAGTTGTTTTGGGGAAACTGCTTTGACTAACAAGTCTCAGCAATTCAGTGATGTAATATAACTCAACCATGTTTAAATTTAGCCAAACTTGCCAACATCTTTTGGGAATTTGTTCTTTTTTTCTCTTTCCTTCCTTCTAATGAGAGCTGGTAAAAGAGTGGTTTCCCTCCCACCGCTGCAGAAAGTTGCCATGAAAACAATACCTTTCAAACCTGCTGAAAAATGGAACACCCACAAATGGAAAATTTTGGGGCAAAAAAAAATAGCTGTAACAATAGTTAGATGACTCATAACTTCTTGAATCACATCTCCCTGTCCAGATGTCCCTGGATGGGGTTAGGCTGCAAATTGGTGACTTTGCCTGTAGCAAGTTTTGCCATTTGTAAAATGTCTCCGTGAAGTTCCCGTGGTGATTTTTACATGCAGTCTAGCAGAAACTGTTCTGAGTTACAGCATCTCTGCATTGCTGGGGCTGCAGGAAATAACCTGCACATCTTCTTGATGACTGAGCTACAGCTTTGGGGCTTTCCAAGAAATTTTGCCACTAAGTAAACGTGTGCAGGTTTGTTTGTTTTTGTGTGGTTTTCTTAATTGTAATTTTTCCCCACCCCCTCTTCAGTGAATGAGGATGGGGCTTTATCTGCTTTGCACTTAGCAATCTAATCAAAGCTATTCAGGTTAGGCACCCTCTGTGGTTAATGAAATGAACTGGGACTATTCCTAAAGGCATTTAAACTCACTTGTTTAAACATTTATTTTAAGACTGATGTATCAGCTTCTGGGGTCTCTCTCCCCACTAATCAGTTAACATCTCTTTACTTTGTTTTATCAACTTGATAAAAAGGAACTCTATATATGAAAAAGTAAGCAGTAGTATGTAATGCCTAGAAGAGTGGATTATTTTTGTCTAAGATTGCTTCGTAGTCATAATCTGTTTCTTTATATACTAAGCTGAATCAACATGGCAATTACTTAGGGAATTAAGGAGTATAGTCAGTTTTTCTTTTCTGAGATCTGAAACACTGGCTTGCATGTGCTTAGTTCTTGAGGGATGACAATGCATCTTTAACACAGGAGGATAGTTTGCTAAATATCTAGTAGCTGTGACCTAGTTTTATGCTTCTTCATTCCGCCATAATTCGGCAAACTGCAGAGTAACTTGAATTTATGACTAGTTTTGTTCAAATAGGACTGAGCCCATGGTGTGATCAAGGCCAAAGCAGAAGGCAGTCCGAACTGGCTGTTGTTACCTGCTGACATAAATCACTTCAGTAGATTAGCCCTGTGGTGCTTAGGCCAAGTTGACAAGTTGGAATGACCTACACCTCACAAACATCTGAAAAGCTGTTCTGAAATTGGGAAGCAATTTTTTTGTTCTTGCTGCCTGCCCTTTTAAAAATAATTGCAATTACACTGCTCTTTGTATTAATAGAGAGTGCGAAGGCACAGGAGTATCTGGATGTATTTTGTAGACTTCAAAACCAGACTATCTACCTTTACTGCATTTATCCCATAAAGGAGGGCTGATCTACAACAGTGTTTTTCCCAAAGAGAATGCCTAACTCACATACACAACTTTTCCATTCTAGAACTAATTAGTTTTGGTTGAGTAACCCATCAACATTAAGTAACAATAAGAATCGTATTTCCAGGAACACTTTCCTTGTTATAGAAAATTGGAATCAACTGTGGAAGTGTGGTTACTGAATCTAGTTACTTTTAATAGAGCGTTATTTTTTTTTAAGACTTGAGGAAGAGCTTCCTGTTACAATGCAAAGTGTTTTAAATACAGCTGATTGGGTGACTGGATTATAGTTGTAAAATTTCAGGGTCCTTTGAATGTGAAGTTTTATTGCACTTTGATTTTTTTTTTTTTTTTTTTTAATGGGAGACTTACATATTCTGAAAAAATTCCCAAGATGAGGGATGTTTCAGCTAACAGAGGAAGATGTAAGAATCTTCTTCTCTGGAGTCTTTTAAGAATAGGTTTGATAAATGCTGGCTCTGAGTAGACCAAAGCTGGGGATGGACCTCTGAAAATCCTTCCAGTTTCACACTTACTGTGAGCCATGCGATCTGTTTAGTCCACTTATGTTGCAGTTGGCTTCTGTTATGAAAGATTTACTTGCACTGACTGGGCTTCCATCTTCAACTTAGGGGCAAATTCTGCTACTGAAGACCTGTATACTGTGCCTCCCTCCCTGAAAATCAGCCTGGAGTCTAGTGCATCTGGCTGGTTTCTACCACCTGCTACTCCCTCTGTACAATAGAGAAATATCAGCCTTTCTCCTTCCCTGTTTGTTTTCCTTTCACTCTCAGTGCCAGAGGATGCATGCTTTTCACCTACCTGAGGGCTGCTTGCTCTAGTCTCCTCCTTTTCTTAGCTATTGCTGACCTACTTCCCAGGAGGGTCCAAGGATCTACATCTTTCTCAAGGTCTGAAATTTGGGGTGTTTGACTTTTGAATGAATGATTTCTGCATATTCTGCCTTTTTTGTGCTCTCTTGTGACTCTGCTGCTGCAGCTCTGCTTTGATTTCACACTCTGTCGATTTACAGTCAGGCAAGATTTCAGTAAAAAATTGATTTCCCTGATGCGCTGTGGGACTTGTTGCTTTTGAATGGTGTCATGTTCTTTGTGACTTGTTTTTTCATTACTCAGAAAAGAAGGGAGAAAGGTGAAGACCTTAAGCTTTTATATTTCTCAGTTGACTCCTTACTTCTCATTTTAACTTTTACTTCTTGTCTTTCATCATTATACCACCCAAATCTGCTGAGGTCAAAACGAAGTGCTTTGCCCTTCAGTGTTTTAGGTTCAGCCTTTGCTGTAACATCCACAGCTCATCACATCAACCTCATGACAAGGGAAAGCAGCTATTGAGGAACGGATGAGCCTCATCAGGCTTTTTTTTTTTTTCTTTCTTTCTTTGTTGCTTTGACTCTCTAATGTTGTTAGTTTACATACCAGGAGAATGTATACAGATGAGAAGCTTATTGACCTATTGAGGCCTGCCCTTACTAACCCTGAAAAAATCTAATCAACCAATCCATCACCACTGTGAACTAACAAGTTTAATTGGTGGCTGCTGCTTCTGGTTTCTTCCACAAACGTGGTTCCAAGTCTCCTTTGAACTGACCATTATTATTTGCTTGTGTTGCTGGGTGTGTTCATTTGTTGCTCATCTCAGTGACTTGAAGGGTGGATAAATTTTGTCTGATCCGTGTTCTGCAGCCTCATCTTTAACTTTTCTTTGTGTCTTCTCCTTTACAACACCAACTTAATTAAAAGAGCTTACTGACATAAATTTGTCAACTTCCTTTAGTGCACGTATACTATGGTGCTCACACAGTCAGAGAAGCTGCGTTCATTTCTTGAGATGACTTTGGTACATGCGAATATAAATCTTCACTGCAGTGTGAACCTGAGTTGGCCACCCTCATGTGAATCCCCTTTCAGCCAGGCAAGCAAGAGCAGCTACAGTGGCGGGCAGCAGGCAAGCTGAGCACAGTGACTTCACTACCAGCTATTGTCTTGGGCTCTCAGGCCTGATCCAGTCAAATCAGGTTTGAACATCCACATGTGTGTTTGAGGCTGTCCTCTGTTGTGCTCAGCCAGTGCCCATCAGCCAGAGCTCCAGGGAAGCTGCAGTGAAGAAAGACTAATAATTTCTCCCAGTTTCCTCCCATTCATTCCACAGTGCCTGACGCCTTCCTTAATTTACAGATGCTACAGGAACTGTGTGTGCTGGGGGAGATTTTTCACTGGCCTGATAAACTAGTGAGTACCAAATCTCAAGGAAAGGTAGTGCACAGAGTTGTGCAGCTTGAACTGAACTTTCGTGGAGCTTGAACTTTCTTGCAGCTCTGCAAAACTTTACTGCTCTCCTGGAACAACTGTCTCATGAATGTCATTGGCCTTAAATCAGGGATAATTTATTAATTATACAGTAAGTCCTGTTGTTCTGACTGGCTGTATGGATGCACTGTGGATCACAGTCTGTTTCAGTTGAAGTTGAGGGAATTTTGTTGGGAAGAGAAAGAAGAAAGCATAATTTAAAAAATTATGGAGCACGAGAGAAACTGCAAATGTAGACCAGCAGTTTTGTTGGGCATCTTAGGTTTCTAGTACTGCCTGAGGATAGTCACACCTTATCTGTACTCGCATCTGGACTAAACGTTTAGTTGACGTACAAAGGGCATAGCTGCCTGATGCCAAAGTAGCTAGGCCAAGGAAGATCCAAGTAAGGATGTGCCTGCCCAGTTTTACTTTTGCTGGTTACCGTGCCTTGCATTTCATGTATTTCAGGCAATATGTTTCCTATTTGCATAACTGTTTATATTTTAAACAATCCTATCTCGGAGCAACAATGTGTATTTGCTCTTAAAATATTTGTCTTGATATGTTTCCCAGTTTCTGGTCCTGGCACATCAAACTCAATAGAACATATTCTGGTTTTGGGAAGATGAAATCAGCCAGTGATGTAATCTATGTAACTGATGTCTCTCTTTCCTTCATGGCTCCACTGAATTTGCTGCCTTTATTTTTATCTCTCATAAACTCAGCAATAAAGGACAGACAATAAAAGTAAGTTTTAGATTTTAGGCTCTCACTGTGTTTTAAATTTGTAAGAAAACCATCTAAGTGACTTAGCTAGGATATAAGTCAATAAGAAACGGAGATAAGAGAAACAACCACTAGGCTGGATGTCTGTCTGTCAGTCAGCAGAGATGTGTGTACCTTTAATGTGGAAAGGAATCGTTAATTTAAAGAGCTATTTGGAGGACATCCTATTTTAACCTCATTACAAACATTAGCCATGCACCATTAGTAAGAATATCACTTATCCTAGCATAAGGGCGCTTCAGGTGCTGAAAAAAAATTGCCTGGTATCAGGGATGTATTAAGTTGAGAAAGCTGTTCTTACTATTGAATGACTTTTTTTTTAATTTGATGTGTCGCACAGAGACCTCACTATACAGTGGCACTTAGGTTTTGGTGCTGGCAGGTCAAGCCCTGTGGCTGGTTATTCTGTATCGTTGCCACTGACTTTACAGCTGACACTCGCAAACTTTTTGGCAAGTCCTGGCAGAAAAGCTAAGGGAGTACAGAAAGTCCTGTCCAAAGCAATACCTTCAAGAAACCCTAAACCCGTACTACTGTTGTTGATGGTAATTTATATCCATTTAAACAAGGTATGCTTGATCTCCTGGGTTTTCAACTCGCCTCCCTAACATTAAAGCAATATGTTGGCAAATTTGGAATGACCAGCCCTCCTTGTGGTAAACACAGCAGGTACAGGAAATAGCAGATTGACAACGATGAAAAAATGTGACAATGCATCCATGAAATAATTTATTTGGTTTTTTGATCGAGCCAAGGGAGAATGCATTATTTTATTTTTTTTAATCAAACCTGCTGTTAAATTGCCTATTTTGGAGAGGCCTATTTGTAAAGCTCGTTTTCACTTATTTTAAATTCCATCCCACTGTTGGCATGCTGTAACACAGTGCTCTTAATATCCCTAAGGCTCCATCCTAATGCAGCAAGAAGGTATTGCTGACTATTGAACCACTTAGCTATGTAAGGTCAACTCTACTATTGGAAACATGGCTTACCCTCGGCTGATTTCAGAAAACAGACACTGATCAAGGGACTCAAGGCAACAGAACGTATTTTTCTACTGTAAACATGCTATTTCCTTTTAAATATTATCTCATTAAACTTTGTCACTCTTAATTGTCATGCCTATATAAATATATCAAAAGTAGAACAATCTTTTTTTCTCCGCAAGGAGAAAATGCCATCTTCTTAGCAGATTCTGTGATCTTTAAGTGATATTTTAGCCTAAGATTTTATGGGAAACGATGGAAAATATTTTAGAATAACAATGGCAAACAAATAACACGCAGCAATACAGCTCTGCTAATTAGCTGGAAGTCAAAAGAACAGATGTCAAAGAGAATTATTTTCTTTTCCTTAAAAAATTCTAATGTACTCTTCAAGAACTTAAGTGAAAGAGAAGTAGTTTTCAGGCCAAAAGTCAAGCAAACCTCTTTGTTTAAATGTCCGAAGCTAGTGGAAAATATAAGACACAGCAAAAGGAAACCTGCATTGTCAGAGGCTCTGTTAAGAATGGAGGAGCAGTAACTGAGTGCAATGACAGCGGAGGGATTGGTTAGTGATGTCTGAACAGACGCTGTTCACGTAGATGTAATTGTCATACCTTTGCTTCACACTTTTTGTTGCTAGAAACTGACCTATGACAAATGCAAGCCGTGATGTTGTTTTGACCCAGATAATGACGAAGATAAACACTTTTAAAGTCATAGGTGAATGGCCACATGTAGCTTCTGTTGACTTCAGAAGAACCTCTGCATAAGCTTCTGAATTCAGTATTTAGTCTCTGGGAGTGTGGAGTCTTGCCTGTTCTGCCTCATATTGGTCTGGAGACCACAAAAAATACATTTTTGAAGTAGTGGCCTGAGAAAAAGCCACAGAAACGTTGTATTCCAAAGCTACAACAATGTTCAAGGTCAAGTACAGAGATGATATGACAGATGGAAATGAATGCATGAAAAGGAATGTGGTCTGGAGACCAAATACACTGTATAAATTTAGCCCACAATGGAAATGTTAAGTTCAAGCAATCACACCAATCCCATCATCTATAAAGCTCAGTTATAACTTTTGATGTAATTCCAGCAGAATTTGTAACAAAAGGTTGAATTTATTCCTAGCAGCATTTTTCCATAATGCAACAGGAGCAATATAAAAAAAAAAAAAGAATCAGTTTTATAGTTATGTTTAGACTGACAAAAAAAATCAATGCATATTCACTGATCCTCACTGTGGAAATCTGCAGAGTCTGTGCATTCCTGTTAAATGGGACCTACAACAGCTCACACGATCTCCCCCTTGCCCCTCTTTTGTTGTTGCAGGCTTTGAAAACAAATGCCTGTGTTATGAGGTCGAAAAATCTTTTGAGTAGACCGTATACCATAGGTGTAACTCAAGAATGACTTCAGTATGCTTCCTAACCCTCCTCTATCTGCTCCTGATACCTGATTTATTACAGCACACAGGTCAAACTTGTCTCTGGTGCTTGACTGGTCATAAACTCCTTTTTGTACAAGGAGGAGAGGAAAGTATTAGCACTCAATAAATTATAAAAAGAAAGAACACTAAGAGTGGCAATATCACTGATTTTAGTCTGGCTCTGAAACTCCATGTTAGGCAGAAGAATTGCAAGCATTTTGGCTAGAGAACTCTGAGGCTACCTTGAGTCCTGAGGTTTCCAGGGCCTTGGCTAACTTCGTTGAAAGCAGGATGCTCCACTGGCTGTTTTCAGAAAGGAATGGAGGAAAGAGTGCAGGAACTGGGAATTACATTTCCTCTTTAGACAAGACCAGCTGCTGTTACAGGGTATTTAGATACTGAGGCTGGCTTTTTTCACAAACGGCCCTCAAGCTTCTACTGTCAAAGCTTCTTTTCGAGTTTAAGATGGGATTTTCTTAGGAACTCTGTATAGGCCCAACCCTGTTCCACTGAAGGTCAGTGATGATGCTTTTATTGATTTTTTTTTATGGGAAACACTTCTGCTGAGCTAGAAGACTTTAGTGTCTGTGTAGTTTTAGGAAGACAAAATAGAGGTGTAAAATGCTGGCATTTAATCTCATCTTTCCTTTCACTTTGCTCTGGTGAGCTGTTTATTTTCAGCTTATTTCGTCACTGGAGGAGTAACTGGGAATTTTTTCTCAAGCTGTCATGACACAAGCTGAATAAATAGAGCTGCAGAGACCCTTATCCCGAGTCTCTTCTCCTAGTGCAGAAGAAAACTGCAGACGGAGGATCAGATCCAACATGGAGGGAAGTCAATGGGAGCATTTCTGTTGTTTCCACTAAATTTTGGATTTGGATGGTTCTTGTAAAAAGTAAAAAGCTTCCTGTACAAAAATTCCACCAAAATGATGTTTAGTTTTTCTTAGTATCACATTTTCCTGTAGTGTGGTAAAACCAGAAAATTATAATGACTTTGAATGATAAAAAGGGGTAAAATCCAGCAGTTAATTAATTTTTCACTGTGTCCTTGTTCTGATTAAAGTCTGGAAGACTTGCACTGCTGTTAAATGTGAAGTTTGAAGACCAAAGGGTGGATAACAGAACCAAGATGATGATATTTACCAGTACTCTGAGATGTGAGTGGATGCTATTAATTCTGCTTGTTGGCCTGGATGGCTACATTGTGCTCAAATAGCTGAACTGGCTGGCTGTACTCTTTTAAAAACAAACAAACAAAACCAATGCAAAACCAAGTTCTAGTATGTGGCTGGAAAAGGATTTGATACTGTTTCATATTCTTTTCTCTGAAGGCATTTAGTAAGATTTTCAGACAGATACTCTGTATGATGATAAATTAAGTTTATGGAGATGGGAAGCATTGCTCTTCAAGGCTGAAAAATGAGCTTGCAAATATCATACTGTGGTTGTGTGTACACTGAGGCTCTGCCTTGAGAGGCAGAAGAGTAACTGCTCCTTCTGGCACCCTGTTAGCTTTACCACAGCTTGGAAGAGCTTGTTCCAAATCCTTCCTGTACTTGTGCAGCTCTGTTGAGAGTTTTTTCTTGTGTCAATTTCAATGATAAAACAGGGAACAGGGTGAATTTTTTCTCAGTGGCTTGGAAATGTGTTGGGTCTGCATTATTAACAGAAAGGGGAAAAAAAATCCCTGTATTTGCAATAAGCAATTCAGAGGCTTTCTGCTTTTAGAGATGAAATCCTTTTCCAAATCAGCAGTAGGATTTTAGGCACCTCACTAGTCTGTCGAAGTCTATCAGTAGAGAATTATTTTCTCTAGAGAAGCTGTTTGTGCTGAATGGTACGACTCTGTCTTCTGGATAAAGGATCTGAAAGACAGTGGCCCGTCTGCAGCAGTGAGTTGCAGTGGTATGATATAGCGCATGGTTTTAACTGGTGCAATGATGCTGTGGTAAAGGCCATTTCACTTGTAAGCCTGGGTGGTTTTGATTTTTCTTGGTGTCTCGGACATGGAACCAAACCTGATATAGTCACTAGGCAAATTACCACCACCAAACCCCCTCCCTCTTATAAGTGTCCATTATGTTCTGTTTCCTTAATTATGAGAAGATTTATTTTGTTTCGTGACTGGAATTTAGGCATTGTCTTCGCTGGCGAGAGACAACTTGATAAGGCACCAGAATTGAGTTGCATTTAGGTCAGGGTGGGTGCTCTCAACTACCTGAACTGCCTCTCTAAGCTGCTGTAATGTAGTTGAAAGGTTTGTATAGATTTAGATAGGTTTAAACACAGATTTAATTTAAAAATATACTGGATCCTACTGGAAATGTGTTTTCGAAATTCTGTTAAAAATTTCAAAGGAAATGTCTCCCTGGTCAGTTTGTTACTTGCTGGAAATTATAAGCAGTTGGACCTCAGAAAGGTGAGGTGGGTACTGCAAGGTCACATGGAAGGGCGGGTGAAATATACGAACAAATTCGGTTTTTCAATTCAGATGATGGAAAAATATATTTCACAGATAAAATAGCCACGTAGACAAAGTGACTTAATTTTTAGCAAACCTAGATTTTTGGTAGATTTTTTTAAATGTTAAAAAATATGTATCATAAAAAAAATAAAATGTTTTTATTAGCTCACTCTCCTGTGTCATAGATAGTTATACCTGACACTTCCATGTGTATTTCCATGGCCCATGGAGAATTATCTCCACTGAGGACAGAGAAAGAAACGATCAGAGGCATGGATAGATGCTGCATGTTTTATATTTGAGTAGCTCTATAAAAGGTATGCTAAGGCATCTTAACTTTACAGACCATGTATTTGATGGGATTGCAATATATGATTATGAGCTTAGATAAACTGCTATGGACATGGGTAACAGTACTAAGGGTCTGGGAAAAGTGGATAAAAGGCTGCAGGGGGAAAAAAAAGAAAGCCGTGGTCTGACTAATCAGTTCATCAGCCATTGCGCTTTTGTGGCGTGCCATACAGCCATGTTCTTCCCAGGCATAGAGATTCTCGCATGACATGAGGTATGCCCAGGCTACTAAATCCTAGCCGTTGCTTTGTACCAAAACAAGAGATAAATGCAGATTTTGCTCACCTTGCTATAGTTTGTAGTGTGCAGTTGTTCTGTGTCTTCTACTGCAGAGCTTCTCACTGCAACTTTTGCCAGCCCCATCTCCTGGTTGGATGATTGGTGTGGATTAAAGTAGTAACATGAATATCTTCTTAGATAATGGTGTTATCTAGTCTGACTGCCATAGAAATTGCACATGTATAACCACACAATAAATGGGCTAGCATATAGATTTCCTCAGCTAAAGAAAAAGAGACAAAATCTCTTTGCCTTGTTCCCTGTCACCTCATTAGAATGTGCAAGTTTGATTTTTTTAATTTTTCCTTTTTTCTTAAGGAAAGTGGTAGAACAGTCAGCATCAGGCCATGACGAGTATCTGCTGTGAACAGTATCTGTGGAAGCTGTAACATTTGTAACCTACAGAAGGGAACATGTTGGGTTTTGGGTGGAAATCTACAGATTCTACACAACTGTGTAATCACAAATGCTTCCCTGAAAAAACTTCTGGGCACCCTCCCAGTAAACCCTTGCTGGAGCTGACAAGGACACGAGGCCTCAGTTGTCCTGCTCATTGGAAGAATTACGGGATGCATTTATTCTCAGGCTGGTGTGCAGTAGGTAACTTCTCTTTGCTGTGAAGCAGTATCACAGGAGGTGGTTTTTCTGCTATAGCTGTGAGCAGTTTGATTAGCTTTTTCAATGGCTGTCCTGACTCCTTGTGGCCACTACAGACACTTGCCATATGCAGATTAATTTTTCAGAGGACAGTGCTTTTTTCAAGTCAGTGATGGTGTATGGGTCAATGCTTATTGTATTTAATTAAAATAGGTCTTTGCTTATTCTTCACTTTTGTAGAAGTCTCAATTTACCTAACTAGTGAACTTTGGCAGTTAGGAGGGGACTCGTGGATCTTTATTAATGCTGAAGTTTAGCTTGTCCTGAATGCTTTTACAGTGGGCAAGCAACTCTGCAATAAGGGTTCTTTGCTATTAGCCTTACCTATCCTTCATGGTCTTCACACCTCGTGTAGCTCCAGTGGCAGCAGGTACAGCAGAATCAAGATGAAGAGCACCAGATGTTTTTGTGTGGAAAGCTCTGTGACACCAAGGATGCCCTGTGATACAAGGATGCAGGAAAACCCACCTATATTTAGATGTGCTCACATTTTCTACTCTTGCATCTCCATTTTATGTTACTTTTAATCTGTTGGTTGTGTGTTTGTTTAGCAGGACTGAAATTTGGCAGGAAGAAAATACTCCTTTATCTGTGTAATGCTGACAATTGTTTTTCCTTCTTTTCCTGAATTAGTCTGTAGTGGTAGGTGGGTTGTTTGTTTTTTCTTTTGACTTGTTGCCTGTATAAGAACAGACTACAAATATCCTGAGAGAGAAAATTACTCAAAAGCAAGATCAGCAACAGGCTCTGCCTAACAGTATTTGAAAATTGTTAATACAGCTACGGAGAAAGGACCTTCAAGTTCCTCCCACATCTGAAAGTTGCCTATACTTCTTTGGATGAGCTTATAAGATCCTTTGGGAGGAGCTGGAAACAATAGAAAGCAAAGATGATCTTGGCAAGGTTCATTAAAGTAAATCTTAGATTTAGCAATGTAGGGAGGTCAGCCCGGTTTTGTTTCTGCAATAACGTAGGCGGTTTTCCCTTGTTGTTGCCTATCGAAACTAGTCCTGGATAAAACCTTAATATTCAAAAGCTGCTGCTGGTGGTGAGTGGCTTGTGTATCTAGAATAGAATTTGCTGTTACCTTAACTTTCCCAGGTGCAAAGTATAATGACAGTCTTTAAAAACATATTGACGTATGACTTTCTCCTCCTTCCTTGGAGAGGCTGAATATAGGAATTTGCTAGAATTCAGCCTAAATTTGACAGTTTCAACTTTCCCTGACTTTTATGGGAATGATTTGTAAACTAAATAGCATTCTTAGAGTCACTGTTTTTGTGCAGGCTTTCTGAATGTGAAACTTTAATTGCCGGAGGGGAATACTCCCTAATTCTCCTCTTCTGGATTCTGATGAGATTCTAGTTCATATGTATACAAATTTGAGCAATTATAATGGGCATGGTGCAGTAGAAAGTATCCTGTTATCATATAATACTTTAATTTTAAAAATTGCAGCTCAAAATTCAGCTGTTGCTAGAGTCCAGTGAACATGTCATGATTCTCTCTGTAACAAGGTGAAAGAATTGCTGACTGCTCCTTCCAAAGAGATTTCTCTTTGTGACTGATCTTCTAAAGTATGGTCTGACACTTCATTCTTGGGCTACATTAAGAGATGGTGGCAGTGAACAGTGATGACAGAATTTCAAAGGAACTTCATCCTAGCTGACCAGGAGCTAACATCTGGGACTGGGACAGAGTGTTCAGTCACTTCTATGTGAGAAAGCACTGGTGCTACTGGATAGCAATGTTGCAGCAGTCTGCAGGTGCATGCATCTATAGGTAAAGAGTGGTCAGGCACTGGAACAGTCTGCCCAGGGAGGTGGTTGAGTCGCCATCCCCAGAGATATTTAAGAAACGTGTTGATTTGGCAATTCAGGGCATGGTCTAGTGGCAGAGATTGTAGGGTGTTTGTTTTGTTTTTTATTTGTGGGTGTATGGTTGGACTCAATGATCTCAAAGGTCCTCTCCAACCATGAAGATTCTATGACTCTATATAGATGGTGTCCAAGAAATTAAACAAAGATGGTGCATGGACCAGGTGCCAGCCTGTGTGAATCCTTCTCAGGATAGTTACTCTACAGGGATGCTAGCAGATTACTCTTTATAAAGGTCTCGGAAGGAAGGCAGGTGTCAGTATTTGTATCATGTCCTGCAGAGAGGGAGTCAGTAGAGGGTTAGAGCTTCCCCCTCCGGTGCTGAGCACTGCTCATGCTCTGCCGCACCTTCTCAAGGAATAATGCACGAGTGAAATGTGGCGAAAGAAAACCATATGCAGCACTCAATAAAAACACACCAAGCTATATTCATATTCTGACTGAAGGGAAAGGAGAAAATTCTTGTACCACTAGTGGGTTGAGAGGAACTTAATAAACCAATAATGCCTAAAAGGGATTGCTTGGATTAATATAGGCAGGGGATCCATTATAATTACCCATAAATGCTTTATGGAAGCAGAAATTCTTCCTTTATTCTCAACTCCATACTGCTCTGGCAGGAAAAAGTTATGGAAGTTGCAAATTCATTACTGACTGCGCAGGTCGCAGTTAACCCTGCTGAAGGACTTTATTTGTAAAGATAGTATAGTATAGAATTGCTTAATGACCTCGATATGCCTCGGGTACTTCAAATATCTTCTTAGAATCAGATTAAAGATTTACATAATGCGAAGTTTGTCACTCCCTATTTCTGCCTGCCATCCTGCCAGCTGCCAGACCCCATCAGCATGGTTTTGTTACAGCATTTCACATTGCAGGTGCTGGAGTGCCCCACACAGTCCAAAGTGCTGCACGCCACCAGCAGTCCCAGAACCGTGCTGAGCAAAGCCCTGCAATGCATAAGTCACCTTTGAGTCACTCCGCACTATTACAGCTGGCAGTGAGCTTACAGGAAATCCCAGAACTGGCCCTTGGGGTGTTCAATGAGGGGAACGCCACCAAATGGTCTGTGTAGCAGTGTTGTTCCTGAATGCGATAGAGTACAGGGGGCTGATGAGAACTCAAGGCCTTTGTTTTGCTATCTAAAGAAGGTACATAACCACCAAAAGATGAAAGGCCATCAAAAAAAGCAAATTTAACCCTACATCTTCACTAGAAAGATCAAATGTCACAGCCACTTGGTTTCAATGGTTTTATGGGGAGAACTCAAAGGCATTTAATAAGAATCAGCTTTAGAAGAAGTTGCTTCTTGCTAACTGGGTTAAAAAAAAAAAAAGCAGAGCTTTTTTTTTTGTTCATACTGGCCAGTTTGGCCAAGGCAGAAACTACCTCCTTCCATCTGAGAGCAAAAAGTCATGGAAGGCAGGAATCACCTCTGAGAAAGCACCTGGGATCTGCGGGAGCACTGCATAAGGAGATTTTCGCTATGTGTGACTTTGTCTATAGTGCGTGAATGTACCTTTGGGTGGCTTGCATTTGTCCATTCTTTGGGCTTGAAAGGGTTTTAACTGAATAGTTTCAGCCATCACCAATAGATATTGCTGCCACGGGGACAGAGCTGCTCTTCTCTCACGCTGGTGGTCTCTGGTTGCCATCCCTTGCTCCCCCTCCCTTGGCAGATGCCTTTAGGCAGCTGCGTGGCAAGGAAGTGATCTGGTCAAACATGTGGCAGAGTTGTGCATCCAGCTCTCCAAGTTTGAATTTCCTGGGAGATGTGGGAGTCATATTTGTGCCTGGTAGCGAGTAGGCAGACTAGCATAACACGCTAAAATTTTAAGAAATCTGCCTGGCTTATTAGAGGGTGTGTGAAGATGGCAAAGAACAAAGGAAATATGTTAAAGCCTGCTCTGAAGAGTGGAGTGGCAAAGGGGACAAGCAATTGGCAGAGGTGTCTGAGTAAGGGCTTGAAAAACAAGGAAGTTTGGGAGAAGAAGGAGGAGCACATGGGAAAGGAGAAGGGATTAGTCTTGCCAGAGCAAGCCTTGATGAAAGGAGGGGAGGCTGGTGCCTCTGTTGTGGAGGGGAAAGATGTGCATCAGGAAGGGGGATCCTAAATGTCTGGCAGAACTCCAACTAAATCCCAGTAAGGATTTAATTAGGCTCCACAGTGAGGAAACTGAGGCTGTCAATGTAGGAATGGATATATAGATGTATATTTTAAACATACATTTTTAAAAACCTTGTGCTTTCTATCAGACAGAATAAGAGTTAGAAACCTTTGGTCCGGCTGTGTGTCTGCTCCAGCTTTTTGTAGGAGGGAACTGTAAAGCAAAAAACAAACAAGGATGAAACTCTGCGAAATGACAGGCTTAATTTTTTGCGGTGGTGTTGGAGGTTTTACAGCTGGGCTCAGCGTCTTAAAACAGCAAGACAACAGGGGCCCATTCCTGCAACAGGATAACTGACAGTCTCTGCTCAGAACTTGCAGGAAGAACATGAGATAGTTGCAACCTGCTCAGATATGGGAGCTTTCAAGTGTTCCTGTTAAGAGTGAGAGCGCCTTGTTAAAGCACAGGAGGAGGAACTCAGCCCGCATTCATGGCGTGAGGGACTGTCCCATCTGTAACCTATGGGAAGAGCATGGTGGATGCCAAGCAGAGGCAGGCAATCCCCATGCGCAGTACATTGAGCTGCCCCAGCAGGACCTACTACAGGAGAGTGCTGCTTTGTGTGAATAATCGTGTCCATGCTGCTGGTGAACTTGGGTGCATGCAGTATGCCGGTGTGGAAATTTTGCATGGCAGTGGGTACATGAGGAATTTGTAGCCAAGGAGAATAATTGCAAAATGTGAATATACCCAAGCTGATGGTGTAAACCGGATGTCTGTACTGGAGAAGCAGCCCATGTATCTCTAGTTATTTGCAGAGATGTCACCTGCCGTTTAGTTGGTTTGAAGTGGCTGGAGTCCAGGCAGCTGTGGAGAAAAGCCCTGATTTGAGCTGCCCACGGTGCCAAGTCTATGGGGCTGCTGAGGGGGGGCTGCTCCAAACTGAGAGATGGCGTCAGGGCTCACTCGCTGGTTCAGCGTATGTCCTGAGAATAGATTGGAGCCCTGGCTTAATTTTAAAGCTGTCTTCCTTCGGGGAAGCCCCCTTGAGAAGAAGAGCTGTGTTTGCCTGCCCTTCTTCACAGCTGCTGCTGTGAGTTGAAATATGTATCCTTGTCTCAGAGGGTGAATATATCCTCTTTTATTTATAAGACAGTGGAAAAACTCAAGGAGAAAAACACTCTTTTAAGAAAGGCTAGAGTTATTAAATGCTTAAGACCACTGTGCAGCATGTGTGGTTTTGTGGCTGATGGTGCAGGAGGATCAGGAGTCACCCTCTGAAGAGAGCTGCCACAGGTCTGAGGGGCTAGCAGGGAAGTGGCTCAGCAAGTACATTGTATCTACACGACAGTCACCCCTGTCCTTCAGGTAGGAAGGTTCCCCTTGTCCTTTCATCATTCCTCTCCTTACACTGTGGCTCCTCCTGCCCTCCTGCTGTTTCTGTTTATGCAATCGAATCTCTTTTAAGACTGCACTATAAAAAAAGTATCTCTGAAACCAGCCTAAGTTCTTATCAGGTGTTTCACATGAATGTAGGAATTAAAATACCTTGATTCACATCACATACAAACTAAGACAAGTAAGACAGTCCTTCCCCTTTGCTGGCAGGCCACTGTTCCTTCTCCTTCATGGAGCGAGGGTTGGAGAAGCTCTCTGACACCAGTGCTCCAAACACTGGCGCTGGTTTTGCTGCGCATCCCTTACTGTGCTGTAGTTGTGCCAGGTCCTTCATGCTACTTGTTGGCTGAGGCTGCGCAGGGCCCCTGGGGGGGCTCCCCCACCTCACCTGCTGGGTAGCTGTGTTTGAGAGAGTGCTTTAACTAGAGGGAAGGTTGCTGCCTCCGGCAGCAATGCTGCTCCTGCTTTTCCCAGCCTGCAGGACTTTTTTGCAAAAACTATTCCCAGGTTTTAAAGGCTTGCCAGTCTCTGCATGCAGTTAGAAACTTGGGTGGGGGGTTTCTAATTCTCCTGAGTGTCTCCTTTCCCTGCACTGGATGAAAGAAATGGGGTGGTTTTCCTTGGTCTGACAGTAATGCTTCCAAATGCCTTCATGGCTGAAAAGTTCTGAGTAGCGACAGAGAGAGGGAAAACACTGGTGGGGAGGCTGCCAAATGTCCATTTTCTTTGACAGGAAAATAAAACCTGAAATCATTGTTTGTGGAAAAAATACATGTATTGAAAGCAAGACCTGGCTGTGCTTTGGAACAAGTTGCATGCAAGACTTGGTTCCTGCTTGCTTGTTGATTTGTTTGGCCGTCTCCATCCAAACTTTCTGTTGGGGATTTTTTTCTGGATTGACATGCAAAGAAGTTTTGCATCTAAAACTTCAGCTGCTTTAGACAATTTGAGCTGCCGTTCTGCTTTACAAGCTCAAATAGCATGCTATATGCAGAAGATGTTCAAGCCATGCAATCGGTCCTGTAAAGACTTTTGTGTATGCCTGTCTTCAAGTAGAATAGTCCTACTGAAGTGTTCGAATGTTTTTGAATATAATCACATGTGTGTGTTGAACTCATAGTAATTTTTTATAAATAGTATAGAAGTGCAAAGGTCTCAGTTTTAAAAAGACGTATTTCGGCTGCACTGTTTGTTTGTTTATTTGTTACCTAAGATTTATCATTCAGGGAGAGACAGTTGAAAATGTATAAGAGACCAAAGTCTCTTTATAGATGTGTTTAATCTTTACATCCTTTACAGATGTGTTGAATCCTTTAAGTAACACAGAGGAAAGTGTAGAGTAGATAGGGGCACAAACACACAGCCATTAAGCTAAAATAACGGGTGAATCGTTAAGGGTCAGGGAAGTCGTTATAAATAGAAGTGGCAGCAGAAGGTTATTTCTGTGAAGGACTTCAAAGCAAAGACAAGAAGCTTGAATGTGATGTTGAGCAAATCAGTCAAGGGAGAGTGACAGAAATGGAGCTGACGGTGTCCAGCAGGCAAGAGATTGGAGCTGTATTTGTAACAGGAGGAAAAACCGTGAAACTTGATTATAACTAACGTGTTAGCTTGTTGAAACCAACATCATTAAAATCTGGAATCTCTTACACAGTTAAGTGTTTTCTGTCTTTTCTTGCTTGAACAAACAGAGTTGACTTGTCAGATTGAAATTTGTAACCAATTTTACTTTCTATAGGGCTCAGGTACTAAGAGTTCTGTAAAACAATATCGGTTTTGGCAGTTTTGAAAAATCTTGAAATGTTTGTTATTTATTTTTGATGGGCTTTTCTATGACTCCGTTGTGTGCCCCCAACCACCCACTCCCAAACCCCTCTCCACAAAAAAAAGTTTTGGGAGGATTTCTCTTATGGCAAAGATTGGTTCTATGATGCATTGGATGATAATGTTCTGACTGGTAAACGGGCGACTCTGAGGAGGTAAGGTATCCTAAGAAATACGCTTTGAAATGAAGTCTAGAAAGCAGTAAAGAAATATCATTATAGAATAGATTTTTCACAATTAGTAGACGTGGTGATTTATCAGCAAGGTCCCAGTATTAAACTTCCTCAATGCGTGTTCTAAAAATGTGTTAAGAATAACGTGTTAATTCCAGCGATAACAAAATGCTAGGGGAGACAACAACATCAAACAGCACCATCTACTGTTCCTCTTCAAACTGTGAAGACCGCAATAAAATGGGGAGGTTTGTTCCAAAAGGAATATTCTGGCAAAGTGGGTTTTGATATTCTGCTAGCAGTTTAAGAAAACTTTCTTAGGGGTCCTACTGACTCGTGTGGAAACGTGGACATGTTAAGCTTTTGATTTTGGTAGTTTTGATAAAACCCTACTTCAATAAAGCCTGAAAAGTTTTGGTTACACCTGCTTGTATGTAATATTCAGAAATTTGGTCATGGGAAAGATCAAGGCTTCCTGTAAGATAAATATGCAAATGAGTCAATATCAACCTAAATATATTTTAAATGCATGCCCAAATGAATACATGCATTAGTACATACAATAAAACATTAATGCATACAATAATTATACATGCATCATGCATACATCAATGCATACAATAATTATAGATACAATAAAATTTTGATACAGTCATCACAGGACAGTTTACATACCCTGAAGCAAATGGCCAGTACTGGTGCTTATTGACTATAATTTTGGTAATATCCAGCCTTTGAAACCAATGTAAATACATCCAAGTAAATACAAAGTAGTTAATAAGAGGTCTGAGGGAGAAGGGATTCCTTTAGCCCCCTGTGATGGCAGCTGATGCGGCCCTAGAGGGTATGCAAATAAAAAGGGGATATTAAATGGCACATTAGGAACAGAAAGGTGGGCCACAAGGGCAGAGAATTTATATTAAAAAAAAAAAAAAAAAAGCTGCATGAACTCCATTGTTACACGTGCTTGCAGTGAGTAGAGGATAGAAACATGCAAAGAAATGATAACAACCTAGAACTAAGGTTCCCAGTACTGTCAGCTTTGAAAGAAAAGTTTAATGTGCCCTGACCTCCTTTCTTGGATGAGGATTCCAGCTGACTTCAGTGGAAGTTGTGTGTAGGTGTGAGTGCAGGATTAGGGCCAGTGTATGCCTGTGCCTACGGCCTGCGTGCTCCACTTGAGTCACTCAAATGGGCTTGAGCCGAGAGCCAAGTCTGGATTTAAGATGGGATGTTTCGAGAGTGCAGAGGTGTTTGGCAGAGGAGTTTTAAGGCAGGTCTGGAGGCAATGTGTAAGCAGGCACTTAAGCGGTTCAGCCATGTGTGCACAATTCCTGGATCAGAAGCTGTGCTGCCACGGCTATTACAGTGCTCACACCGAGGAGGTGAGAGCTGCTGAAGGGCAAGGTGTTGCCATTGGCACTGTGTCCTGCTTATGCCAGAAGAATAGTGTGGAAGCTGCTTGCGGCAAAGGCAAAGCTTGTTCATATCTGTCTGTGAAAGACTATGTACGCGTACCCTCAGTCTGGCTTATTAAAGAGGCAAATGCTTGCTGGGAAGTGCAGAACTGGGTCAAAACTCTTCCAGACTGGTTAGATGCTGGGATCTGCTTTTGTTTCGGTTCCTTTTGCAATAGCACGTTTATTCCAGATAGTTATTTTATGGCTAAGATGATAGAATATCTTGTTTTTGAAGACTGCATAAATACATTTAATTGCTTTAAGATGTATTTAACACTATGGTGTAGTGATTTTCATAGCAGACACATTTCAGAAAAATCCTACAGCATATAACAATATCTTAATGAAAATAGATTCTCTTTTTATAAGGTGCATGTGGTATGTTCAAACAGCTCTGTTGTCACAATCATGGTCTTGCGATGTGCTGGGCTCTTCTACAGCTTAATGATGGGTGAAACATTATCACAAGCATTAGACTGACATAGAGGACAGAAGGGAAATAGTAATTTGTGCCTTCTCCATCTGCAGCTTGTTGCTGTGGTTATCATCATTGCGTTTTAGTTCTAAATGAACACCTTCGATTAGGGAGATCCCATGATGATGATGATTACTTATTTTCGATACTGCTGCTGTGAAATTCAAAGCAGAGAGGGTAGCTTAAAGAAAAGCCTTGGTGGCTTTATCATACTTGTCATAAGCATGATAAAGAAATAATATATGATAGTAACAACAAGTAAGAAGTTTCTGATTCTCTGGTGGGAAAGTACTTAAAATATAAATTTCTTCCAGAACCTATGGAAATTCATTGAAATGCTTTAACTACTTTTTTCAATCAAATGTGAGGGAGAAAAAAGAAATGCTTTAATTTAAATTTTAAGGTGCTCTTCATGTAGCTGGACAGGAAATGAAGTGTTGAGTTTTGTCTCAAATGTAATATTTTGCTTGACTCTCAAAAATATTTTGCTGAGAGCGAGGAATCAGAGGGTTAATTTCAGTGTAAAGGCAGAACACTTCAGTTTAGATTACCTTAATTTCTTTTATTTTTCTGAAAAGACAGTATTTTCACAGTTCTAATTATGAGCTCTGAGACAGGATCAGATTCTCTGCTCTGCTTCTCAAGAGGGGCGAGTAGCTTAATTAAGAGTACTTTGTCTCTATGAACAATTTGGCCCTGAAACTTGAGGTTCATGCATCATTTCCAGTAACGTGCTACTAGAATAATTATGGAATCTCTTAAGCGTGTGTGAGGAGGGAAGTGCAGTAAACAAGTACTTAGCATGTATTTTTAAGAGCAGGTGGCTTAATCTTCCCCTAAATAAAGTAATAATTTCAGCATAGTCTGGTGATTACAGATAATAGTTATTCTGGTAATATTAGCTTTTTCAGGTGTGGCATCTTGTTCTAGGTGTTGTAACCTGTCGTTTACTCCTTCAGTGTATTCAGGTTTACTTAGTAATTGCTTTGCTGAAAAACAGATTATATATTATTTAGCTGTCAGCAGTTGTTGGAAAAGTGCCAAATAACTCTTAAACAACCAAATGTTACCCAGTAAGCAGCAGTGAGCACAACTCATTTACGAAGCAAGGATCCAACTTGTTTTCTTGTTAGATGGTTAATATGAGGAAGAACTTTTGAATCGTATCTTTCTGCTTTTGCCTCATCATCTGATGGGCTTGAAAAAGTGTAACTTTTCAGTTAAACAGTAGACAGAAGTATCTCAAAAAGACCCTCAAACTATTTTGACTCAAGGAAAAGCTCCAAACAGTCCTCAGTTCAGCAAGGTGTTTCTAAATGAAGTGTTCTCACAGTAAAATTTCAGCAAAAGTCATTACACTTTCATAAAATTGGTTGGACACAGTTAATGGTCGGTGTTTTTCATTGTTACAACAGGAATCCCTGTTGAAGCTTCCCTTAGAGCACAATGGGAGAACTGTCTGCACCTATTTCAGCAAATTCCTGCGCTATCTTGTATTTTGCACTAAGCCAACAAGGACAAGCTTTATTGGAGAGAACGCCAAAAACTTACAGGAGAAAGTTTTAAACCCAAATTTTGGATTGCATCCATTTATTATGGGGGTTGGACCTTTAAAGGTCCCTTCCAACCCAAACTATTCTGTGATTATGTGACTATTCTACTCAGTTTTAAATTGAGATTAGGAGGAAAGCTGGCATGTTTCAGGTGTTAATGTGCTTCCCTGACCAGAGACTCACGTAGGATTTAGAGTATCTGTGCTGTCTATCGGCTCTTTGGGGTAGGGAATCTTTATCAGTGCTGTGATACAGCTGAGCAATGGAGACAAGAATCTTCAAAACCACAAAGGAATTCAAAGGTAAGGTAAAGTCTGTGACTAGATGTCCAGTCTCAAAGCCTAAGCCCGAGGCTTCTGAAGACCTTTAGGTGCTTCAGGGGCCATGGTTATACACTTGTATTGAAGGCTCTTATGTCCTTCTTTTTGTGAAGGATGAGGCTATTTTGGGTCAAACAACTGAGCGACTAAACAACCAGGCTGTCTTGTTTCCTGCTCCCTTGAAATGGTCTTAACTGGAAACAAGCAGGCGAAAGAAGGCCATGGTGGGATGGCTGTTTGGTTGAGCCTCTCCTTGCTGCCTGTCGTGCAGTTTGCATTGCAACAATTTGTGGTCAGCAGACAGAAAGCAGGAGTGGAAACTATTTGAAGAGTGTGCTTCCCACCCTTCCCTCCTGCTCTGCTCTTCCCTGCCTGAGGCAACTTGTTTGATTCCATATATATTATTTTCCCTGTCGGAAAATGACTCCCACTCAAAACAGGATTAGGGAGCTTGGCAAAGGGAGGGTGAATTTAATTATAGGACAAACCAACATTCTCTCCCCCAGGAGTCTCGGCCTTGGTTGTCACTTCTGGTGCTTACTCTCTATAAATGGTATCTGGTTGGCTTGTGTTCCTTTTCATCTTGATAAGATGACATCTTTTTTGCTCCTGTGTTGTTGCCCTGGTGTACAGATTTCAGATATTGATGGATTAAAATAGACAATCCACAGAACACAGTGACTGATGTTTTTAACCACACTGAGATTATGGCTTTAGGTTGAGATCCCATCTAAATTTAGATACTTTGAGGCACCTAAAGTATGAGGAAAGTCTCTCTAGACTTTTCCCGTTTGATAGAGTAAGACAAGATCTCTGTTCAGGTGTAAGGAGGACTGAATAATTTTATGCACATATGTATTTTTCTCCTCCACTTACTGAAATGACACTGACAGAAGTCCTAAAGACTGCTGAAATGAATTTGGATGTTACAGATATAAATCTATTGTTTTGGCCTTGATCCTGTAACAGTTATTTCATGTTCTTATCTTCGTGCACACCAAAGTAAAAAAACGGGTTTGTAACATACTGCATCATTGTGTGACGATTGTGATAAACTTATATCATGCAATGAAGGAAAAGCAACGCAGGACACAGGGCATGCTTGTAGCTCATAGCCTTCTATAGTGCTAGATGCTGCAGTGCTAAAGATGTCTTTATTCCTGTAGCTAATCCTTCTAACATCGAGTCACCCTGCGTGTACTCAGAGCTAACTCTGCCTGTGTAGCTGACACCACAGTTAGGCTGAGCAGACAGGATCTCAGCAGCCACAGTACAAATGATGCACAAGGTACTTAGAATTCCTAATGCTTGTCTTAACCCTCAGATTCCTAGCAACATGGAGGTGTTTATGCCATAGACACTTGGTGCTCTTATACACTGAGGTGCTTTGATGATCTTTCCCAATCAACAGGTAGGAGATCCTGGAGCTTTAGGAGACTTGCGGAAAGTATTGAAGGGCTCTCATCAGACTTTGCATTCTGTCTGAAAAATAAAGGGGTTAAAAAGCCCCAAATGCGAGTACACTTCTCTTTCTTGCCTTCAGGTAGCCTGGGTTGAAAGCCCCATTATCTTGTCACTTTCTGTCCATAAGTAGAAGGGAGCTGTAGACAGCACCTTTCACACTGGCTTTGCAAAGAAACTATCTTCATTAAGCAGATACTGTCTTGCCAGATTTCACAGCTTGATGGGTCTCATTGTTCTCACCAGCCTTCAGTGAAGGTTTTCTCACTGTGTACCCACTACTGACAATCAAAGCTAACAGATGTCTACAGGTATTGTAAAGCAGTAAAACAGCATCAAATTAGGAAAAAAAAGGAACACGGGCAATGAATGATATGTGAGGGGGTGAAAGGAGGTCCAAAAAAGTAAGAATAGGAATTTAAATATTGCTTGGTGGATCTTGCACAGTATTCCATTTCAGTATACTGGGATAGTGGCAATGAAGGACCAGGAGCTTATCCATCAGTTATTATCTGACCTGTAACATTTTAGGTGCAAAACCTACTTGTCTAAGAAAGGTCAGTCCCTGCGCTGATTGTAGAATTGAACTGACAGCAGAACTGGAGAAGAGTAGCCTATACCTTATAGTCGTGCATTGAGAAAGAGCTTTAGACTGAGACACGTACTACAGGGTTCTTCCATGTTCCTCTGTGTTTCTATGGCCTGGTCTAGAGTCTGTTTAAACTAAGGAAAGACTCCTCATGAATTCAGTAGAATTTAGCAAAGTTGTTGCTAACAGCTGTCTGAGAAGTCTGTCCACTGGTTTCATCCGGAATGAAAGCAAAATAGATGTTTACCAAAAGAAATAGTCAGACATTCTTTGTTTCATCCTTATCGGAATATTTGCTAAGGTTGACATGGTTATTTTCTCATTAACATAAATGTAAAAAGTGACATGGTTCGATCTTGTAAGTATGAAAACACATTTCTTGTGGAATACTTTAACTTAATCAAATCTGCATTTTTCATTGGAGAAACCATTGTGTAAAGTCTTTTTTTGATCAGCACTAGCTGAGAGGTTTTAAAAGCCGTTGTAATTTAAGAAAATAAGACTTCAGAAAATACAGATTAGTGATGTTCTGGTTCACGGTTTCTGCTATCCAGCACAAAAAGTGCTGAGCAGGAAGAGAAAGAAAATTACAAAAGTAGCTTTATGGGTTCTTTTGTTTTCATTAAAAAAACCCAAACCCAACCCAACCCCCCCCACACCCCACCCCCAAGAAAACCCCACCATCCCACAACACTTTGAAAACAAACACTATCTTCATTTGCCAGAAGAGGACTTACAGGAATTGATCAACTTTGGGTGCTTTCTATTTTACAATTGTAGAATTAATTTAAAGTTTTTATTTGAATTTCCAACTTGACTAATGTAAGAATGTTTAACAACCCTGTTTCAATGAGTGAATAATCAAGACAAAACTTATTTTATTAAACCTCATTTTATTTTTTTTCCTTATACCTCATTTTTATCTTCTGTTTCCATATTTCAAACCAAATAGCCACAGTTCTTCAGATTTACACTCTAGTAAATGTTTCCTCACATACAGTAATTACTGTAGAACTAAAATTATGCAAATTAGACTTTTCTTTCCCTCCATTGTTTCACTGTATGGTGGAAGAGTAAAAATGTGGATGAGTTGAGTTTCACAAGTTTTGCTGCCAGGAAGGACTAGGAACTCTGAAGTGAAGTATGCTGCTCAGTGGGGCATGCATAAATCTTCTTATTTTCAGGTCTTTCAGGAAAGAAAAGAATGAGTGTTAAATATTATCAATATTGCTGGCTCAATAACATCGAAGGGATCAAAGGTCTTGTGAGCAGGGTTATCAGCTAGTGTCTAGAACACTTTGGTTCTGGTCTTGGCTTTCCACAGGCTTCATCCATCAGTAAATCTCTCAGTATTTGTTTCCTCTCTTCACTTATGAACATCCAGTACTTTTTTTGTCCCTCACTTTTTTTGTTTTGGCGTCTTCATGCTGTGCTTAACAGGTAGTGAATGGTTCCTCTGTCTGTCTGCGGGTGGGGACCTTGCTGCTGTTGGTGCCACCCTTTCCATCTGACACTCCCCTCGAGTGAGATGGGTTTAGCAGGAATCATCTTTGGGAGAAGAAAGGAGCTGCATCACACATTATAGAGAGTGCCTGTATTTATTTTAAAGAAATAAGCTTCTAAATACATTAGTCATTTAAACTGAGGTGTTATTGGCGGACAAGGCAATTGGGAGCAGTTTTTGATCATCCTGTATGCTTTGTTAAGCATCTTTACAGTAAACGGGCAACAAAATTTGGCTGTGCTGTATGATTTAGCTGCTTGTGATGTGGTGATGCTCATGTTAATGATTTTTTTTTAATGCACTTTTGAGGAGAGAGTCTTACTTAAATACAGATGATTGTAAGTTAACCTGAAATGCACCATATCTAGCTTGTGGAGTAGGACTAGCTAGCGATTTCTTTCTATCAAACAATTAAGGATTTGTATTGCAGCTGTACTGGGGGCCCCCTGAGGCTCCTGTGCTAGGCAACATACGGGCACTCAGTAAAAATATGCTGCCCTGTACTGAACATTTCAATTCAGAACAAGAGAATAAATAGATATAACAATGTCATGTGAGGGTAGAGGGCCAAGGAAATTACTATTGCTGTCTAACTCCACAGAGAGTAATAGCCCTAATAAGTCTATAGCTGATAACCCCCCTTTGAACCAAAGTGAGAGAGACCAGTGATTTTGCTATTGAAAATCTTTGCTTCTATCTTTGCTGCTGCCTGAATGTAGGTTATCTGATGGTCGTGACGATAAATTGCATACAATGATCATGATTTAAAAGTCAGTACTCTTATCAACACTGGGACTTATCTCTAAGTGCTAAAGTGTGAAGCATTTTAGAAAGTACTGCTTTAAATACATACGTACAGCCATAGTGTACATTTATACGTCTTATTTCAATGGGCTGTCATACCAGATATATAAAATATCATCACCTGGGGACAGACTATCACTGTATTATGACAAGTAAGGGACATGTCTTTCCCTTCTGTGCCTTTTAAAGCTGTGTCTTGAACAGAATGATATTTACTGAAGATATTCCAAATGCAATGAAGCTGCCAGTAGATTTGTAGCTGCGGAACTGGTGGTGTTTCGCCTGGCTGACTTGGGGCTCTAGCAGACGAGCCAAAAACTATTCTGCATTGCTTAAGAGGCAGGCTTTGTGTGTCACAGACTTGCTGTTATGAGCAGCACTAATAGGTGTCCTTTTCTGCCATCTCTGCAGAAGTATAAGACAATAGTCTCTTCCAGTCTTACAAAGGGCCTTCTCAGAGATGTGCCCAAGCACTAGTGGGGGTTGTGGAAGGAACCTTACATATCTCTCAGTCCTGATGAATAGATAACCTGCAGAGAGGATATGCATTTTAGATTCCAGCACTCCTATTTCAGTGCGCAACCTAAGCACTCCAAAGGCCTAATCTATTTGGGCCTAATGCATGCAGTATTGAAAAGAGTTAACACTAAAGACATTTTGGTCTAATTTGCAGTGTTCCTGCACTTATTTATTTAACTCTTTTAAACTGAGGTTGTAGACTGTAAATAGACATGAACATTTTCTTACTAATTTCAATTTTCCTTTGGAGCCACATCTGTTTTTAGTTTTAAGTGCTTCAGTAATTCGAATAACTGAGATGAGAAGATAAGTCCACAGCAAAAACGTGTGACACTCTGAGGGCTGGGTGCAAACTGTCAACAGCTGGTATCCATAAGAAATGCTGTGCTTATGCTATCTAGCAGATTTACGGTTCAATCCAGTCTGATCGGACATCTGAATAATTTTTCTGTTGAGTGCACTGAATTCTCAGAATAGGGGTCAATTTTCTCTCGCCTCCAGAAAGCAGAGGGAAGAAGAGCACTGTGCAATTCTTAATACGCTGGAGAAAGGCTGCTCTCTAGTGTTCAGCGATGGGGTCATTCTGGGAAATGCTGGAGTCGTGTTTTCTGTGTATTGCAGCAGTCAGTCATCGCTCTTGAATTTCATTTAGGTTTCTTTGACTTGCAAAGGTGGTAATAATTTGATGGAGGGCATTTCAGAGGATACAGTCTTTGAGAATCTGAGACGTTTTGCTCTTTTACTTGATTTTTGCCATCTACTTGATGGCAAGCTTTCTCTGAATGATTAGCAAAAGTTAAATCCTCTTGCCAGTCTCAACTAGTTGCCAGAATGTGACTGGCAGGTGTGGGCCATGCCAAGATAAGATTTTCTTTTTTTCATTTTTCGTTGTTTTTTTTTTTTGTTTTTTT